>JBBKCR010109235.1:0-23776 GCA_037577295.1 Ladigesia roloffi | reverse complement strand
CCCCACCACACACACACACACACAAACCAACCTACACATACATACAAATAGGCAAACATTCAGACAGAACCGCCACTTACCCACCCACACACACACACACACACATACACCAACATACACATACACATATACAGACTCCTTCACCCAACACCATACACACAAATACACATTCACAGATTCCATACCAACATACACATACACACAAATAGGCAAACATTCAAACAGAATACCCCCCCCCCCACACACACACACACACACACTAACATGCAATACACATATACAGACACATTCTTCATACAAACGCACACAAAACACTCACATACAAACATTCTCCGCACCAGTTGGTGTATGAGTGTGTGTGGGGGGGGGATTGTTCTGTCCGAACATTTGCCTGTTTGTGTGTGTATGATGTGTATGACACAAGCTGGCCCACAACATACAGTACACACACAAAGAGACACATACAGATACCTCCTTAACATGCACACACACACACAAACACACACAAACACACACACACACACACACACACACACACAGACAGACACACACACACACACACACACAGACACACGTGCACTCATGTCTACACAAGCTGACACAGGAAGACACGCGTGACGAGAGGCCACTGCTGGCCTTGCGAAAACAAGCACCCATCCACAGGAAGTGCAGCCCTGTGTTTCTGCTGCAACCAGCAGACTCAGTATCACAGCAGAGATAAGTAGAGAAGTTGACAGGAGAGGTTCAGTGCTGGCTGTTCCAGTGGAGAGAGGGAGCGCTCCTTCTCCGCTCCAGAACCAGGAGCATCGGAGCGCACCGAGCAGTGATGTCATTGCACAAGCGATGGAACTCCACAGGGCCAAATGGAATAGTGTGCTCACATATTAGGCCACTGTTCAGCTGCTTAAAGGGGAATTTCACCAGGTTCTGCTTAATTCAGTCATTTTATAATCAAAATCACTTCGTTTGTTATCAAAACCTTTTGATTTCTTTACAGTAGGGATGAATGAGACCAGGAGTTAACTTAAATATATCCAATGAACCTACACATGTCTTTTGAGTGTTTATACTGTAAGTCATGGACCCACACCCCTCCTTTATGGATGGGTTTGCATTTCAGATAAAATCTTTCTCAAAACAATCATGTAGCAGTTTGTAAATCATTGTGCAGCATGTTTCTAATTATTTCAGCAACTTTCTTCAATCACATTTCCTTACTTTAAAAAAAAAGAGAGGTTTCAAAACGTACCATTCGTGCACTGGACTATAAGGCCCATGTGTAGAAATGACACTACAAAAAGAGCACATCTTAGGGAAAAAGACATAAATTATGAGTTCATTTTGGCATCAGGTGTCTGTAACATTGGGTTCTTTTCATCTTTTCATTCCCACTGTGAATAATTCTGTTTGGTAAGTTTCTCTAGAATGGTGCATTTCACATCTAACCACACAGAGCGACTTGATTCAGATCTTAGCCATTTAATGATGTGCTTTAAGCGTGGTGTGGCAGTGAGTCAGTCTGTGGGCTGTGGCCATGCTGAGCTGACCTATGGGGTGCTAACTTTACAGACTCCTGACAGTCCTCTTTTCTTCAACTGCCTGACGAAATCTACCCAAGCCCAGGAGCAATGGCTCCAATCCTTGGTTTTAAGCTCTAGCACTCCTGGGGATTCACTGTCTTACATTTTCCAGAATTCTTCCATCCAGCAACACACTTGATCCAGTTCATGAGTTAATTATCAGGAAGAGAATGAATCCCTTGGATGGGAATAGAGAACCCTTGTTCCAACACACATACTGTAGCCACTTCTTGCAGGCCTCCCTGGTGACCATTCTACCCGTGGAATGACAACAGGCTAGCGTATATGTAATTATCAAATAGAATATTTTTCCCCATTAGTGGAATTGAGACATTGTGTCTGTGGGAAATGTTTACGACTCTTTGGAGCAAATTTATTAAACTAAGATAACCAGCTTGTTAATTAAATCAGGTGTTTCTGTATCCAGGTATGTAGAGCAGGGATGCTCCAGGAGCCTATGGCTAGCCGTTTTAACATTTAATATCCAGAGTGGATTTGTACCTCACATATCCTTCATTCAGATCTCCCAAGTCAAAAAGAACATTCCAGATATCCAAAATGAGCATTTTTCGTACCTAAATTGAAAATTACAGATAACTCAGGTGTCATGACATCATATTCCCTATTCGTGTCTCCCATTCGACATTTTTCCTATCTAGTATGAACATAACAGATAACTGAAATACAGTTCTTACAACTGATATCTGCAACACAGTTGTTACTAGTCATAATTCTCATTTTGGATATCAAAAACATAAAAAGACTCTTCAGATATCTAGAATGTAGATATGACTAATAACAACTGTACTGAAAGTATCTGAAAGGAAAGTTTCTCCTAGTAGGAACTGTATTTCAGGTATCTGCAATGTCCATTGTAGATAGGAAGAATGTTGTTTTAACATTTTAACAAGTGAAAACCCAACAGACAGGAACGTCATTTGTACTTGGAAGAATGACAGTATCTTGAGATATCTGTACTGTTCACTCTAGATAGGAAGAACGTCAGTTTGGATATCTGTAATGTTTATTTCTACTAGGAAAAACTGAATTATGGATATCTGACCTACATATCCAGTCTGGCTGTTACATTGTTAAAACTGCCTGTCATAGGAGCCAGAATCGAAGCCGCTGTCTTCCAGCATTATAGTTAGTTATGAGGTTGTCCTCCCACTGAAGTCTCTTAAAAAGTTTTGAGTCTTGGCTTGATTTTGTTTAGCCTCGAGACAGCCAGCAGCTCTGTTGTCAGTTGCATCCTCACGCAGGAGACGGGCACTCCACACATTTGCTTCTACAGAGACACCTCAGATGCTCCGTTGAAACACACTTCATCAGGGAGACAAGGAACTCGTCTGGGAGGCTGAGTAGAACATCGCCAGCTACTGCCTTTTCATTTTCTCAGGGCCTTTTGGTCCACATAGTGTTCCACTGTAGCCCCTGTTTCCTAGCACCCTGTGTGTGTGTGTTAGTGTGTGTGTATATGTGTGGGAGTTTGTTAGCATTTTAGCCCGCCGTTCTCCTAAATGTCAGTACACACTCAAAGCACTTAATGAAAAAGCCTGTGATGAAGCGCTTTTTAATGACTTTAATAAACAAGCGGCCCGCCCCGCCCATCTGTTCTCTTCTTTAAGGACAGCGCGGCTCTCTTATTGAGGGACACTCCAGCTGGAGAGTTATCACTGCACTTTTTTTGATACTTGACCAAGAGCTGCTCTGTCGCCACAGGCACTCCGAGGCTCTCCCAAAGTCTACACAGGAACACAAGGGGAGCTATCAGGATGTATAAAACACTTTTTTGAGAAGGCAGCCTAGCTTTAAAAGGAGATATGTCAAAGTAGACAAGGGGCTGAATCTAAAGATTAATTCCATCTTTCAAACTATTCATTGCACTGTTATGTCTCTTGCTCTGCTTGCCTCAGCATCATTTTGTTGAATACAAGCGGTGTAATAATGAATCAAAACATCGTGACATTGTGATAAAAACTGACAATGCTTCTTGGATACCAGTCTATTAATTATGATATCCACTGAAGCACCCATGTCATTCACACACTCTTCCCAGTCATAGTCATATTAATAGATTAAGCAACACCCTGAAAACAGACATTATTCTACTTTAGTTAAAATATTTTGAGAATGTAGAATGTTGAACACAATCTCATGAATCAGATAAAGTGCTGAGCACACCCCCACAATTATACAACAGTTATAGCCCACAGCACTTCTTGCAGGCCAGTGGTTTTAAATCTAAGGTCCACAGCTTACCAGTAAGCCATGGTGATATCAAGGCCACTGACAGAATTCATACTGAACTAACTCCCTGTTCTCCAGTTTGACATATGATGTGATGAGTGACATGATCTGAAATGGCTAGAAATTGTCTCTTTATCATAAAGACTTCAGGTGGATATTTGTATAAATGTCAAGTCTTCTATCACCTGCCATAAATTTGTGGTCTGGGTGGTTTTATATGCTATCGTAATAGTAAAATACGAGTCAGGTCACGGTGTGGTGTGGGGTAGCCTGTAGCCTGTTTGATAGGGCAATATTGTTGTAGGTTTTTTCTCAGTAATAATATAAATGTTACTGAAACACCCTCTAATAATAAACATGTTGACTTTGTACATAATCAGTGTAGTCAACAACTGTGAGAATAGTCTCCAGTAAAGAAAGTAGCCAACTCTTTGAAGGGCTCCTTGCAGAAAGGTTCAAAATGCACAAAAAAAAGACTGCTTCCATACATTCCCATGTGTTTTGGCATAGGCCTGTGCAGGTGCTGGAAGAAAATACCACTGCAGCCCCTGGTGTTTATTCCACTTCTTCAGAAGGGCCAGTTAGCCAGATGGTACAGAATGAGCAGCCTGGACCAACTGTCCACAGGATTGTCTTGTGTCAACTATGATGGTGGAAGTGAAAGACAATTTGTTAAATTAATACTGTGTGTAATAAAGAGGTTTTTGGAGCAGCCCCATCTCCCGTCCTGCTGTATCTGTCAATGGTGAAAGAGCAAGAACACAGTGTGAGCGGCCTGTAGGGCAGTAGATGTGAGAAGGAACAGGACGCTCTTTATTGGACTGCTGGAATGTTTAGAGCTTCAGATCACTGACAGCTGCTCTGCTTTCTCTCTCTCTCTCTCTCTCTCTCTCTCTCTCTCTCTCTCTCTCTCTCTCTCTCTCTCTCTCTCTCTCTCTCTCTTTGTTTCTCTCTCTCTCTCTCTCTCTCTCTCTCTCTCTGTCTCTCTCTCTCTCTCTCCCGCCCTCTCTCTCTGTCTGTTTTTCCCACTCTGGTGTATGGCACTAGATGGCAGTACTGCCAGAGAGTATTACAGTAGCAGCATTCCTGGATTGTGCTGTCATGTTTGATCCAATCCACATACCCACACACACACACACACACGGCCCATCCAGCTCAGCATGTGTGTGATTGTGTAATGTTATGGTCCACTCAGAATTTAATAACTGTGTGTTAGTATGTGGTGGGGTTGTTGGGACAGTGGGTGGGGGAAGGGTGGTTATGCACTTTACTGTTTTTTTGGGGGGTGGGGTTGCACACATATCAATTGTTATGTTTTCTCATAGTTGTTAAAATTTAGCTCACACCCAGGTAATAAGTAATTCTACATGTATTACACTGGACATGTGTAAACATGTGGGTGTCCTGCTATAGTTTCGTATGAAATCCTGTAATAAAGTTGGTTTACTGGTGAAAGTAAATCAGGCCCATGGTGGCCTGGTTTATTGTCACCAGGCACAAGCCTAATAAAAAATAAGATATTGAACCCACACAATGAGAGGAAAAGACACAGGAATACATGGTTGATCTTTCGCTGCCTATGGAAAATCTGCAGGTCATCGCTGGCACCCACAAACATCTTCAGCCACTACTTCCCAAACCCAGTCCTGGGCACCACTACCCTGTTTCTCATATTCTCCGCCTTCTGGATTAAATGTGTTGGTGAAAGAAAGTGGGTCACTAGGTCTGGGATTGGGAACCACTGTCCTGAACAAAGTCACTCCAAGCTAAAAAACACTCTCAGTCAAATTATTCTGTGAGAGCCAAAATATTTTATTGGGATATTTAGGCCAGCGCTGAGTGTTTTGGTTGTCGTTTATCAGGTTTTGGGTTTTTTAAAGCCAGCGGACATGATTCATGTCTATTCACTTGATCAAAACACCCAAACATGACGCGATGAATCATGGCAATCACAGCTTGCCTGATTTAGAGAGGATGGCATCGCTGCCCAGAGTGTGTTTACTGGCAATATAAAGGTACACAGTGCCAAACATTCATGAGTCTGATTGTAATTACGCTACTGATTCCAGAAATGTCATGTGGCCAGTCTGGCAGGAGAAGTCATGGTTTGCGTCACTTCGGCCAAAGACTTGGATGAGAATTGAGTTGAATGCTCGCGTCTTAATGTGTTTCTGATGCCAAGGAGCTGAAGGCAGGCTGTTACAAGACTCGGCACATCAGTTCCCGAGTGTCCTTTTAATGTTTCAGGTCTTAAGTGGAAAGACTCTGTAACTTGGAGACCATTACAGTTTCGTTTTAAAGGCCTCTGTCAGTTTGGGATTTGTTAAAAGCGACTCTTATTCGTTAAATAATGTCCTCTATGGTTGTTGTACCTTTACAAATATGACTTTTACATGCAGTTTAACATGAGCACTTCAGACATAAGATAAGAAAAGCATTCTGTGAAAAAGTACATTACTTAAATAGAAAGCTCTAAATTAGTCTGAAGGCTCTGAATGTTTCTGTCCTTGTTTAGATCTTTGGTGTTTGCAAGAGTGACTCTGGTTTCTGTTCTAATCCTGGTCCTGGTCTGGTTCTGATTGTTTATGTCACTCTCCAGGCCTGAAAAAATCAGTTGTGAATGCTATTGTATTTTATCAGGTATCCTTCTTTCCTGCTTCAGATCTTGAGTGATAATTCTGAATATTTCTGACCCTCTTTGGATCCTGAAGGACATTTCCAAGTTTTTCTGTTCTTCTTCAAGTACTGAAATATGATTTGAGTTGTTTCTGTTCTGCTTCAGGTTCTGAATAATAGTTCTGAATGTTTCCGTTTCAGGTTCTGAATGGAGAACAAGGCAATGTACCTGAGCACATACGAGGAGCGAGATAACGGCTCGTTCTATGAGGAGGGCTACGATGGGAGGAACTTGTCTAAGCTGAACCTCTGTGAGGACGGTAAGGAAACACTCTGACATGAGCACATATGCTGCACTTCTGCTTTCCATCATTTCAGTTCAAAGCGTTTTCCATTTGTTTTCCTAGTTGGCAGGTGGAAGTGAGAAATGACGAAGATAAATCCTCCCTTTCTTTCTTCCTCTCTCCTTTTTCTCTCTCACTCCACTTTTCTTATTTGCGTTCTCTCTGTCTTTGTATCATTTACTCACTCCCTCTCCCTCTGTCTACATTACTTTCACTCTTTCTCTCTCTCTTCCTTTCCTCCCTCTCTCTTTCACCCTCATTCTTTCTCTCTTTCTCTGTCTCTTTCCCTCCCCATCTATTTCTCTCATTTTCTTTTTCTTTCTCTCTCTCTCTCATTCCAACTCCTGTTGCATGTCCTTGATCAGGGCGTCACTGTAGCCCCACCCTTCTAAACAGTTCCTGCTTAATCACTAATGGTTACAGTGCTTTTATAAAATTAGCTTTTATAACTGTGGGAATAAGAGAGGGTGTCACTGAGAATACTGGGTAATAAAACAGTCCTGTCACTGTGAGTGTGGAGTGCTGACAGCAGGGCAGCCGGACTCGTCACAGCGTGCGGTGTTAGCTGTCCGGACCCCATTTCTCCCTGTTTTATGTGCCTACCTGTTACTCCGCACAGTGGTGGAAAGCTGTGTTTTGACAAGTGTGAGTGGAGCTTAGGTAGTATGAGAAGGAGGAAAGAACTGCTGCAGCTACAGGCCTGACAGGTGGAGGAATGGACACCTCAGAGGACACACACACACACACACACGAGACCAAGTGATGACAAGCATGTATTTTTTTTTCTCTAAAAATACTAGGCCATAAGATTTCATTCAGTTATGACTGGGAAACGATTCTCTGTCTCAACTCACAGAATCAAAACGACTTTTTATCTAGCTTAATTTAGTTTTGGCCAAAAAAACAAACATGGCTTACTCTCCTTCCTTCTTTTTTACTCACTGTCTCTCCCTTTGTCTTGTTTTCTTTTACGCTTTCCCTCTCTCGGTTTGTTTCTCTCTTTTTCTTTCTCCATCTGTCTCCCTTCAAATCTGTCTTTCTCTCTGCTTTCTTTCTTTCTCTGTTTTTCAGACTCAGACTCTCTCTCTCCCTCTCATGGTCTACTTTACTCACTCTATCTCACTTTGTCTCCTTTTCTTTCACCCCCACCCTCTCACAACATGGGGATAAACAGCATTATTTTTACCCCCCCCATGACTCATCCTTTAAAACCCCTGTCTGAGTTCAGGCACAGTATCCCACTTATGACTCTTGCAGTTCTCAATGTCCTTGGACTCGCACTTTAATAACTTTGCCCTGCTGCTCCGGCCACACACGTTTGTGCAGGTAATTTTTTATTATTATTGGTTAAAAAAGCATTTCTGAAAGAGAGACCTCAGCTAGGATAGGAGGTTACATCCTGCATTTATTGATCCTTGAGGAAGTCAAAGACGTGCGAATTTCAGAACGAGAGCCCTAATCCAGCGGGAAGGCTGCGTTTGGAAAACCAAGAGCAGCTGATATGACGCCACGCTAGCGAGAATCATTTCCAGGCGCGGTCCTTTGAGCTTTAATAGGCGTGTTTACCTCTGTCCCCTTTTGAAGCCACAGTCTGTAATGTGAGCTGGAGGCTTGCGAGGGCCAAACGTTTCGTGCTGAAACGCTGGCGTCATACGCAGGTTACATAAACAGCCGCCCAGCGCGATGCGGACACGCACTTCAGGAAACCACTGAGGCCTGTCCCCTCAAGGACACACTCCACACACACATTCCTGGAAATAGGGTGCAAATAATTTCCTTATGGTGTCACCTAATTAGTGCAAGGCCTCTGGATTCGGGTTTTAGCGATAATGCTGATCGATTTGCTCAGCAGGGTCATGGTATTGTTGGTGAAAAGCGTGACGCTCGGCATCCAGAAACTCCTCTGGGTAGACATGTGGAGACAGCTGTGCTTTCTGTGTTGTAGACGAAGTGCAGCAAATTGGCCCTAGAGCTGCAGACTGTGTGAAAGTGACTTTTGCTTGTGTGTGTGAGTGTGTGTGTGTATGTGTGTAGAACCATCTCACTCTTGTCTACCGCCTTACCAAGAGCTCAGACCCAGTTTAATGTCTTTGTGTTAGGGCATTGTTGACTTCAGATTTTTCCTAGTCGAGTAGTTCATCAAGATAGTCGAGTGGACTAGTCGTGATGATGTCAAACACACACAAGAACAAAGGTGTCCAACACTGAGTAACTTTTATTAAAGTTTTCTGTAACATTAACAGTCAACATGACATTTAAACCTAACAAAACAAAGGCTGATAACTTGAAGGTTCTGGTAAATTTAAGTGTAAACAGAAAGTGAGAACAGTTTAAGCCCCGCCGCTGCTCAGCTCCTCTGAACGAACTCCTTGCAGTGCTAGCATTAGCATGTTAGCTAGAGGTGCCGTTTCAGAACCGTGCAGAACTCAAGCACTTTTCCTGCATTTTCACACCAACTTGCAGGTTCTGCAGGTCTCCTGCTGTTTGTGTTGTAGAGTGAAGGTTCTCCACACGTGTCGCTGTCCCATCTTCCCACAGTGGAAGAATGCACAGAAACACCTGTAGATTCAGATCTGAAGAAAGAGTGAAGCATTTGGAAACCTATACATATATATGGAAATCTTTTTGCATTCAGTTTTCTGGTGATGGCCTGAAAACCAACACCCATTCATCCATGTAGTCTATTAATCTCTCCTACATTTCTACATAAGTCAATACAGCACAGTTGGATTGAAATGTCTTAACATGTTCCTAAATGTCTTAAAAGTTGTGAGGAAAAGTATATACAGCATTTTAAACATGCTGTACATGAGGCTTAGACTTGGAAAAAAATATTATTACAAGGTTGATAAATCACAGCTTAACAAGCCAGTGGTGATATATTGTACCTGCATAGTGGATAATTTTTAACTGCAGTAGCAGAATCATTGTAAATTAGAGTTAATTGCATAACTTGAATTTTTTAAAGGTGATTTTGCGAAAAAAGAGTAGAGAATTACCAATGAAGTTCCAAAATCTGTAAAACGCTAATAGGACATTATTATATTTGGTGTATTATTATGAAATATTCTATATATGCTGCATGTATATCTTCATTAGCATTCAAAAAGCTATCCTCCTTTTTAAACTGCAAGGTGTTCTTTTCTTTTTGCAGTGTGTCCTGGGAACCGCAGGAGAAAGACGGGTAACTGTTGTGGCCACTTGGACTCACTTTCCACTATCAAATATGCCATTGTTTCCCTCTACATCCTGGTCCTGCTGAGCATATTCGGCCTGTGCATCGCAGGTAAACACCCTGACATTTCTCTGTTTCTCTCTGTCTTGCTGGTTGAATGAAATATCAGACATATTCAGGCACCACAAGCCACATTCCCACAAGTATTTCTGCACAGAGAAATGACAACAGGCTGATTCATTTAGACACCCACCTTCAACACTGGGTGTATGAAAGGATCTCTTTTTTTGGTTGGTGTTCAGACATTACTCAGAGCGTCCGTCTATGTGTTTAGTCATTAAAAGAACTGATCTCTGACTCTAAACCAGTGTTTTTATATCAGCGCTTTTAATTAGAGATTATGTAACTGGTCAGAATTTATTGTGGATGGTAGGAATTGCACCTTCTGTGACCACTGAACCACTAGCTCTCTCTCTCACTCTCTTTCTCACTCTCGCTCTCTCTCTCTCAGCATCTGGCTTCGCTAGTGTCTGGCTATTTTGGACTTCCAGGCCTGTCCAGAATAGCTTCACATAACTCTCCTTCTGTTCTAGCACTACAATGCCTCCAGTGTGCATTGCAAGTGATATTTTGCTGAAGAATTACATTCAGACACTTATGCTTACCTTAAGTGTAGACAGTCAGCTAAGACATGTTTGAAGTTTGCTTCTTGCACGGGAGCAATGATGCTAATGTAGCTAACAAATGAAAGTCAGATCACAGAGTAACATTCCATTCTTCCCTTATACTGTGCAGAGTTGGTATGCAATCTAAAATAAACTGCCTTTCATGGTTTTCAACACTTTGATTGTTTTGATTGTTGAGCTATCGGATCAGTGGAGACACATTCTTCTGGTGCCATCCTGCTGAGCAAGTGATGACTACAGTTATCCGTTAACGGCATATATACAAATACGTAAAATAAATAAATCAAATACAAGAGGATTTTTTGAGCTGCAGCTTGTTTGGTCAGACTCTGAAGGAGAGAAGCAGGTCCACTGCAGATTCCAAACCTGTTGCCCAAAGGGAACTTTTCGGTCAGTGATTGTGAAATGCCTTGCAGAACTACTTGGACTAAATCAGATTGCAGGGAGTCGTGTTGTCGTCTCACGTCAAGAAGGTTCTCAGTTTGAGACTCGGCCTGAGTTTCTGTGTGAAGTTTGCATTTTCTCCCTTAGTCTGTTTGGGCTTCTTCCGAGATGTCTGGTTTCTTTTCATAGGCACGCTAATCAGGTGAACTGCAGATGGGCATGAGTGTGCTTGACTGTGTGATCTGCAACAGACTAGTGACCTGTTCAGGGTCTCTGCATTTTGCCATAAGAATGCTGGCATAGGCTCCAGCACACACCACATTTCTGGTTATGTATAATTGGTTCAGATAATGAATAAATGACTGAGATCTACTAAATATTAAGAATTTAATACAGTATTAAAATGCATTTGACACAATGTTGGGGCTTCTTTAGCATCACTAAATCACTCATTTTCTCCCTCCCATGTCTGTCTATGTGTGACTTACTGTTATCTCTAATAAAATACAAACACACTGGCAACATTCAGAGCTGTTTTAGCTCTGGTTTCTGATTGGTTGTATAGATACATCAGAAACATTAGCTGCTTTTTCTCTGTAGTGTAAAAATGATGAGCAACTATTTGGCCACCAAACATATCTTGACCAAAACAGAAGACTGGGTAAATTAGATTTTTGGACAAATTGTGGCTCTAAGGCCTTTGCTTTGGTGACGCATCTACTTGCACATTCATGAAGCTCTTTCTTTTAGATTTTGCTCTTCAGATGTTTCGTTTATGTCTGTCTGAGAGTTTTGATCATTCGTTTCATCCTACATGTGGATCTAATTGCATCCCTGACTCTGGGGAAATCAGAGAGGAGAGGGTCTCGTTCAGACAGGCTGCTTTTCCAGATGATGGCACTGTCTGGCGACATTAACCTTATGATTTTGCATACATGGCCTCCAAGCATTCGTTCTTCACACTTAATACCATCTGACAGAGAGATGCAGAGGTTATAGAACTGTACAGCATGAGTATGCAGCTTCACCCACACACACACACTACAGCATTGTTTTTCATGTAAAAGAAGCCTTTCCCTTGTTGCTCTTCTCTGATGTGAACGGCAGGTGGGATTAGCTCTATGTCAGTGTGGATCATGATTTAATTTGTACTGTACTGGACTGTTTGCTTGGGGTTTGATGGGATCTAATGTCTCTCACATGCTGTTAGCTTTTGTCCCTAAGTGCCCCTTAGGTGAGCTGAAATATATCTCCATCTTTTTTATCGATCAGAACAAGTTCAGATATTTATCAGACATTGCCATAATTGTCATCACTCCGAGTGCTCACCAGGTGGGAGGTAAGACTGCTTTTGGAACGCTCAGTCTCATCTCAGTCAGAGGGGATTCTCTGGAGCATTCAGACAGCAAATGGCTAATTTGAAAGCAGGTCCACAAGTATGTGGCAGTGAGCAGCTAGTTGTTGCCCAACTGTAATAATAATTATTATTATTATTATTATTATTATTATTAGTAGTAGTAGTAGTAGTAGTAGTAGTAGTAGTAGTAGTAGTAGTAGTAGTAGTAATATGTATGTATTCTTTGTTCCAGTATATATTGCTAATTACCTTATCTTACACACAAAAACATTTAATAAAAAAAAATGTCTGTTGTACCTCTGACCAAGCATTTAAAAATACTTTGCCTTAATGTAAGCTGTTAACTAATTTGAACAGCCATATCTACATTTACCACTATGAATTACATCACTTTATTTCTGTTTCCTTAGTTAAATGAAATGAGATAGAAAGCCACGAGCAATGTCAAATTGGAATACCCTTCAAAATAAATTATTTTATTTAAAAAGTCACTATGCAAGTCAACATACAGGACAGTAATACTATAATAATAGAAAGGTGCAAATATTAATTTTATTTCTTTTCTTTCCTATGTCGTAGAATAAGACATTAACATCATATAACACATTAACATGAAATAACTCATATGAAATTATGCCATGACTTCTCAAACTATAAATTCTTATATGTTACACTTCAAAGTAGTCTCCCTTTACCTTGATGTCTGCACAGTATTGGTATTCTCTCAAGCAGTTCCCACAGGAGCCCCCCTGGACTGCCTGATAGAAGATACAGAAAACATTTCTTTAAATAAAAAAAAAATTATTAGGAACAAATGTCAGAAATGAGCCGATAGATGTGTCGATTGTAAAAAGAATTGTGGCAAAAATGTCTACAAATGCCAATTTTTTTTCTGTAAACCCTAAATATGCTCAGCTTAATATTTTACCCTTAAACTCAGCTTAATATATATTACCCTTACTAACTAAAATATGTATTACAAAATAAGTAAATGATATTTCCTAAATATTTTGCACAAAAATGCACAAAAAAGCCAAAAGAAAAATGGTTATAATATTGGTTAATTAGTTAGGATGGATATATAGAAATGGATATATAGAAATGGATATATAGAAATGAATTCAATCTGACTTATTTTATATTAACATGAGTTAAATGTGAAGGGTAATTTTCCATCTCCTGCAAAGTTACTAAAGAATGGATTGTATTTCACATATGTCCAAATCCATGCAGTTCATACTAGGAATATTGTCATGTCTTCTCTTATACTGCACAACACTCTGCAGCATGTGTTCTCACCAATCCTTAAAAGTTTGGACACTACTGCGCAAACTTAACTGTCTACCTATATCTTATCTTATTCAGTTTAAGCTACTTTCTTATTACCTTTAAATCTATGTTTCTGCCTACCCACACTACCTTACAGAACTCATTCATTTACTCACTCATCAGATCTCACTCATTTACTCCTACCTGTTCTTTACGATACAGATGTACGTTATGTCTGGAACTGGCTGGCTTAATGTCCCTAAATTTCATAGCAAGTCTTAAAGGGGTGGATCTTTTGGTGTTGTGACTCCCAAACAATGGAACTTCCACAGAATCTTTACAATGCTTCCTCTCCTTCTTCCTTCAATACCCAATGAAAAATTAGGGCTATGCCTCTTATTCCAACTCTTGATTCAACAGTATATTTGTTTATTCCTGCTATTGCAATCTGTGTTGTTGTACTACTGACATTTAAATGTTGTTTCCTGTTCTGACCTAGTTATAAAGCCACATTGAGCTAAGAAAGTTAAATGTTAAAAATATATTAATTTTTTTCTGGTGTTATTTTTGTTATTGTGTATTAGTACTTCAATCATTTGAAAAAAATTGAGAAGGATATTTGCAGTTTCAGGCAGTCTATGTAGAATTGTAATATATAAAAAAAAGTAAAATCTGTGCATCCTGTGCAAGTATATAAAATATTGTGTTGTATTGGTATGTGCCGTATGCAATGCTTTATAATAAATAGCAAGCAGTATACTTATTGCCACATTTGTAAATACAGACAATTGGCCCTACACTTCAAATCATCATGCTGTAGGTTCTCCTCTAGCATCGGCTTTGCTAATGTGCCAACAATAGATGTTTGATCTGTCATGTGTGAATTAATCTGGGTTGGGATCACCGATTTTACTGAACATTTTTTCACAAGCTTAGTCCCCAAAAGAAGAGGGTTCCGACTGAAAAACAAGACCTGGATTTCAATAATGCGAGACTGCAGTGGCACAGCAGTTAGTGCCTTCGGCAGCAGTCTATTTTGTTTTTTTGGTAGTTTTGTTTCTCTCTGTTCACATGCAAAACTTACCCTGAAGGATAACCTACAGCATCAGGATTTGAAGTGTAGGGCCGCCAATCAAGAGTTCATATTTGACTAGAAAGGAATGAGAATGGGTTGACTGCGCACATCATGGACTGGAGTTTTCTACACACTCAGGTCACACACACACACACACACACACACACACACACACACACAAAATGTAAGCAGTTTCAGCTCAGAATATCCAACTATGTTTTGTACAGAAGAGACAAAATATCATGTCATTTTCACATGGTCATGTATATTTTAGTGTAAGATAAATGCAGAAGTTCTACTAAAAGTTTGCACCATCCCTAAATGTGAGTTTTTAAACTAGAAAGATTTACTACTAGTTGCAACACCTTTTTATTGAGTCATGACGGCCACTGTTGCCCAGAGAAGCCTCTCAAACAAAATAAAAGCTTTTTCCACCACTTGAAACTAAGTAATCTCTATTGTGCCTGTCACCATAAACAATATTGGCTCATGCTTGACCACTCAATGTCAATTTTATTTTTCTAACACTTCTCTCTTCTATGTACAGTAACACATACCTAATCACCATTTTAGTGAATAGTAATTAATTTAACTGTAAGTTACTTATCCACACTGTTAATACTATAAAATAACATTTTGTGTAAATAGTGTATTTCAAATAGAGTATTTTCTGAAGACATAAGCAATTTCCTCTGGGATCAATATATTTTTCTGATTTGAATTCGGTTCAAAACTAATTTTGTGTAAACAACCAACACAGTAATTAGTGATCATTTCAACCTGTCATTATTAAGTAAACATGTTGAGAAAATGAGTTATACATTTCAAGGAAGTACTGTATATTGCTGGTGGTAACAGAGTGAAAAACAAGGCCTGCCAGAGAGAAGCTTCCATACAAAAATGACGAGTCTTTTTCAGTAAATTTGACTTTTTCTCACACTGGCTTTGATTGAACTGCGTGATTCTCTTCGTCAAACTTGCACGAATGGTCTTAAGTGACATTAATGCAGAAACCGAATCACTTCACATTATTAAGCTTGGACAGTCTCAGACAGAGCACAACAAATACAGGATTTGTTCTGCAGTTAAGCACTGGAAATTCCTTATTAGATTTCTGGTATTAGACAAATTGTGTAGGTGAAAGACAAAGTGTTTGCAGAAAAAAATGTAAGAGCCTTTCATTTTTTTTATTTCTGGATAGCCCGGTTAGAGGGTCTAATGTTAAATGTTCATTTGAACCCTAGAATCAGAGCTAATCCCCAGCCTGCCCCTCTAACCACCCCAATTTGCACCTTTCAGATTCCAATAAATATAATACAAATCGAATGCAAATCACATTGGCAGCTTAAGCAAATATATAGTGCTTACAAAGTGTTATTATCTCTCTCTGTCAGACACTTCAGTTCAACTTTTATGCACCCCTCAAGTCATTTAGGCCCAAGCATCTGCCTTGGGGGCAGCAGAGTAATATTAGAATTGTCTGTTATTACACCCAACCGCCTCACCAGTGAATTGTGAGAGAGTAGATGAGTCCTCCCCCATTACAGAGAGCACAGAAAAAAGGCCAGACTTATCAGCACACTCCCTGATAATTGGCTGTGGGGAAAGGGGAGTTTTATACAGACAAATGGGGTGGGGAATATGGGCTGTGCTTTATGTATGTTGGATGCAAATGGATTTGTCTCTATTATGCCTTTAAAGGTGGCTGATGATTTTATTGCCATTTTGAAACATAGCCCATTCAGATTTGTCTGTAGGGTGTGAAGGCTTACAGAACACATGGTGTTGTGGAAATTATCTGGTCATTTGTTTTACCACAGCCCTGCATTAAAATGCCAATACTGAGACAATGGGGCAATATCTGTGTCCAGTGATGTGGTGGTTGTTAACTGACTCAAACTGACCGAAAAAAAATTTCCAAAAAACAATTAATCAGTCCATTGCTTTTACAGTAATGGTATTTTTGCATCTGCAGGAAATAAACAGACCGTAATTCAAAAATTGCTTGCACAAATGCTTGGATCACGTATTTCCAGCCATTTTCAAAGCAAGCATGAAGGCTTTCCATGCCAAATCAATCTGAGAGATGTGTGGTCACATGCAGGAATGGTTGTATTTCTTGTCTGGCTGGGGGCCAAGCCCCTACAAAAGCTCTTTATTTGCATCTGCTTAACGGCGTTATTAATTCTGATGTAAATCAGGGGAACTATATAAACTCCAGTCTGTCTATAATAACACAAGCATCTGAATGTCACCTTTGTGGTTTATGCCCATTGGAGCCTTAAAAATGGCAGAGCATGACACAAATTTTTATAGGGAAGGATTTTTCCAGTGTTTGTGGTAATAAACATCTACCACCTCAGACAATTCTGTGCTTATATAATTTACATGTAAATTAAACGAGTCTCATAACAGGCTTATGTTGGGAAGTTTGAATGTCAGTGTTAAGCCAGTTCATTAAATCTATTCAGTCAAATTAATTTTTATAATGTCTTTTGACCTAAACTTTTTGTTGTTAGGTCAAGGATAGCTTATGCAAGGTATTAAGAGCCAAATGGGTAAACTTACTGACAAGACCATTGGAAAATATAAAAAGATGGCATTCTATTATACAAGAACTTTATATCTATATTGTACTAATGCAAGAATACACTGCTACACAGTGTTCTGCATTACTGCAAGATATTTTGAGACATTTTGAGACAATTTGAGGATGCACACTTCCCAAAAGCTATGAGGACCTCATCCCGACTTTGCAGCAGAGTTGATACATATAATACATTGGGGGAAATTTTATTTTATTCAAATTTCATTCATTTTTTAAATTTTATTTATATTTTATTTATTATTTATCATTATTAGTATTATTATTATTAACTACTCAGTTTCCATGAACATTTAATTTAGTCTCACTGTACAGCACTTTGTGTCAGCTGTGGTTGTTTTAAAGTGCTTTATAAATAAAGTTGTTGTTGTTGTTGTTGAAATAATATGGGGTTAACTTTGTAAGTGGTATTTGGAGTACATGCAAATATAGCATTGATATTAAATGCAAAAATATTGGATTAATATTCCACCATGTTGTGAAATTAGCATCAGTCTTCAGAGTGATCCAGGATTATATTTAATTGCGCATTGTGGCTGTATAATTGTGCGTGTGACAGCTAAATGTCTTATATCTTGAAAGACACTTTTTCAAATGTTTGGTGTTGGTCCTTCTTCTGTAGGCTTTTTAAAATTTACACACAAATATAAATAAATCACAGTCTCAGGAATGCTGGGGGACAATATGAATCTTATTGTCCAAGTCATTCTACAATTTGGCCTGATGGAAAATTATATCTCAAAAGCCTTACAAATGTCTAATGTTTAGCAGTTGGCTGTGGACAGCAGGATATGCCTATAAGCCTGTTTGTCTGAGAGGATTTCTCACAAGAATGGATCTTAGTCTTTTTGCTTTTGTGTGTGATGCTAGAAGGGCTGAGCTGCAATGGATACTGCACAATTTTGAATTTACTGCAGTAAGATCTTAATACGCTTAGGCTAGTTTTAATACGCTCCAGTAGGCTGTGTGTATTTAGGTTTTTTTGTGACCTCCCAGACCACACAAGTAATGCCAGATATTATTATTATTGTTAGTTCAGCTTTTTAAAACCATGCAACTGTCTATTTCAGGCACAGATCTAAGTAAACATTGTTTTCCTGACACAACCCAACTGACCATCAATTATTTTCTCTTATACATTTGGATGCTCTCACATTTTAAACGATTTCTTTAATAATAACTGAAATGTCACTTTATGTAAACGACATTACAATGATCTTTGGTTATTAACACTTAAGTTAACTGTCATTATAGTCTTGTATATCATTTTTGAATGTCATTACAAATCAAAAACATCCATATTTATGAATACATCATGTTAGTAATAGCCAATTTATTTGTTTTGTACAATACAGTGGTACAGCCTGAACTCCTTGGTTACAGCAGATTTACAAAACAATGCAGTACTGTGCTTATGATTGAATGTGGATAGCCTTAATTAATGATGTTCTGAAACTTCTGCAAAAGCCAAGAATCACCTCTCTAGGCAAACTGAGAAGTGACAGATGTAAAATACTTAATGAACCTTGTACCTCGTCTCTCATTTATTTAGTTGCATTTAATTGGTCCATGAGCAGAGTTTTCATTAAAAATAGATTGAGGTCATTTAACATCTAATTTGCAAGGAATGGTGTATTTACCAGTTATAACTTTGTATCAGTACTACTTTTCAGCTTCATGATTAAAAAAGCCGCTCATTAAAACACTTGTGAGGATAAACATGTTTAGAAATGAGTGCAAGGAACCTACAGAAACATGAGTGTGACATTTAAAACACTCCACATAACTGAAAGATTCCATACAAATTCAAGGTTTTGTCCTGAAACAAACGTCAAAACATTTTTTGGATGTGGTGCCTCTCAAGAACCAATCAGTAACCTTTACTTTTAAGATAAAATAAGGCAAATTAAGAAGTACTAAAAGCTACATGTTTCTTGAGGGGCACCACATCCAAAAATATTTTGATAATTGCAGAATATGACGCTACTAATGTTAATTCATATCACCCATTACCACAATAAAAAAAAAAAAACATCAACCACAATAAAGCAATAAAATTATGATATTGCTATAAATTTTTGTTGTTGTTCAACAAAGAATATTTTTTTGTAAATTAAATGTTGGTCTTATCTTGTTTAGTGGCAGAAGGGGAAGTCTTTAGTTTTACTTATAGATCCTTTTTTGGTGTTTCTACCATCATTTGTGTGTGTACGCATTAGGTTAGAGATATATGTGTCACGGATCGCTCCGCCAGGTGAAGGGATGGGGAGGACGCACTCGGCTGGTGATACAATTTTTTTAATGAAACATTGTTTCACTATTTAAACATTCATAAACCTTTCACTGTTCACATGCACACAAACATATGCTGGACCCGTGCTCCTCAAACGAACAAAATAACAGAAGGGGAAGAACCAAGGAGGCTGGATCTCAATTCTAAAGGTGAGGAACACAGGTCTGCGAACAGAAAAGAAATTCACGTTAGCATACAAGCCAGTTCAAAGCCTCTCCTAAAGTATGAGAGGACTAACAAATGAACAAGTCAGCCACTAGGCTGAGAAGGGTTTCTCCAAACAAACAAACTAACAAGCTAAACCTCTACAACCAAAATCTCTTACGAGTTTGTGCAGGAATGATACAAGAGATATTTGAACAAAGACAGACAGGACCGTCCGGATTATATAAGGGGAGCAAACAAGACGCAGGTGAGACATAAGGAAACGAGGAGCAGGTAAAGGTAACAGAGGGGGAATAATACAAATCACGGAGACAGACTAGAAAGGGAGCAAGGGGACCTACAAAGGGTGGACAAAAATAAAGGGAGGCATGGGACAGAAAGGGGAAAGGGTTAGGGAGCTCTAGAACTCTGGGGATAGAGAACGGGACAAACGAGACAGGGACGCGATGGGGAACCCGTCACAATCTGACTAGATGCCAGATGTATTATCTTCTTAAGTGGATTCCACACCTTAGATGATTAACTGGAATGAACATATTAATGTTTGATGCTATAAAATGTAATTATCCTTAACTCCAAATGTAAAACTCCTTTTGGGAGTTAAACTATATTAGTGCACCCCCAGGATCTCTTTGGTTACATGAATAAAAATAATGTTACAAACCAATAACAATTATCATGGAATCTGTAGGTGGCAGTGTATCCAGGGTCTTAATGTTTGCTTCATTACTGTACTGCATTCTATGCACTGTGCCAACATGTACAGCCTCACTGATGGATCTTTTGTACAATCACAGTTCATTGTAACAAATTAATGTGATAAAAATGAGATACCAATTACCCCATCTTGTATGTCTAGGGTATTTTTCTTTGTAGGCATTTCCAAGGTACAGTGCAGATTAGCATTATTAGGTTTTGCCTGATGCAGTGCCAGGACTTGGCAGATGTAGCATATGGAATCTGCAAGGGTGAACTGTAGTTCTGGATTCTGGCCATATTACCTTGACCATTCTCATATCTATCATCAATACACATCAAGAGCCATTTGACTGAGCCCTCCATAGTGAGAATGAATGGATAATTGGAAAGAACAGCAGCAACATAATTAGAGGCAAGTTGTGCATGCTCTAAAAACGTCATTTCAGCTGGCATTTCAAAAACATTGAGCAGTGAACGAATGATGACAGTGCCATAGCAACAGATTGGATCAGGTCCTTTAAAGGAAAGCTCTCAGTCTGCAGAGAATTAGACAAAAAAGCTAGTGAAACCAGCAGTAGTTACTTTTTCTCCTGCCAATCATCAGTCAAAGGATAGGGTGTCCTTGCCAGAGTCTTTGAGGCTCACTCCTAAGCTTCTGAACTGAAAGCCCAAGTATTTGCACTTTACTGCTATAATCCCAGTGAAAGCCTGACAGAGGCATCAACAATATATCTTTGATGTGGAGCTATATTAACCTAAACTTTCTGTATACTTATTTAGTGTTGAGCCTGTATTTTGTTTAGGTGTTATGTTCTTTGAATGCCTGACACGTGATAATGTTATTATATCTTTATAAAATATTCCTTCTCTTTCAGTTGCTACCTTTTTTTCTAATTCATGAAACCCTCAGACCTTCACACCTGGGAATTAAGCTTGAGACCTGAGGCTTCTTAACATGTACATTGCAGGCTAATTGAAAGTCTTACATGGCTTTGTGGAGATGTACTTAGTAAGATTGACGTAGGTCCGTCGCAAGGCAGTCCACTAATAGAGTGAGGTTATTGCATCCTGTGAGCTAATTATGGGGAATCAACGCAGGAAGCCTCATTAGTGTCACACAGAAGCCAGAAAGGACTCCTTGTTTCGCAGTGTTCATAGAGGGGGAGGTTTTATAGGAGGTAAATTTGTATGCTTGTCTCTGTATTCAAGTTGTGAAAGAAGTCTCAGGCTGATGTGCATGGGATGCAGAAGTGTCCAGCTGTCCTATGTAATGTTACTCTACCTAAAGCATTCACCAGGACCTACTGATTAGCATAAGTTCGATCTTAACTGTACAGACAAAATGTCCCTTCATGTTGCAGTGATTTTGTGCTACATATTAGGTGAGGTTAAAATCTCAATAACAAGCATAAGCATTCGTACACTGCTTGCAGAGCAAACTGATTTACTGAATCAGTTTTTAACCTTCAAGTTGATGAGAAATGATTCATTTAAATTATATACACATACAAACATTCACTATATGTATACACATACAAACATACTAAATATTCAGTCTAAACGTCACTGTGGTGTCTGGTACATCAAATTGGCACAGACTGGATAAATGCATAATACCAAGCTGTACCATCTCGGTCACCATTTTCGCTCTTGCCATAAACATCAGAGTCAAATCAGCAGAAGTGGAATGTGGGGTCCCTTGATGAAAACAGGAATATGCCAGCTCCCAATAAGAGCCTTTATGGATGACCTGATGGTCACCAATACACCGGTCCGGGACCTAGATATATCACCTGGGCTAGGATGAGCTTTAAACTGGTAAAATCAAGGTATCGAGTGCTCAAGCTTCTCACTGACTGGAGCCACCCTCCCATCTATCACAGGGCAGCCAGTTAAGAGCCTCAGAAAGTACTTTGACTGCAGCCTCAAAGAATCTGCTTTTACCCAGAAAACCTGCAAGCAGCTTTATGACTAGCTGAGACGGGTTGACAAAGGAAGTGTTGCAATACAAGGAATCAAGAGACACGAAGGTGGCTCGAACAGGCCAGAATCAAGGCTGAGGGAGAATGCACTGGTGGGGCTAACAGTGACAGGCCATGCAGGCTTTGGCTACCTTCCAGTAACTAGGAAAGACAAGTCAAAGAACAGTAACTGTGGGGAGGTGTGGAGGAAGCATGAGCCAGCAGGATGGTGGGAATGTGAGAACAAGGAGTATGGACTAAATGACCAGATGTTTAGGGCAGTTGCTGATAGAATAGCCATGGCCATCAACACAAAGGCCATCATGTTCTAGAGAGAAACCCAGCATATAACACAGGCAAACTTAGGCCTCCTCACCTCCGCCACAAACTTGAGAGTGGAAGTGGACCTCGGCAGGCAGTTAGAGTTCCCAGCTAGGATAACACCAAAACGACGTAGAGCAGACATGATAATCATGTCCGATTCCACCAAGCATCTAATCATCATGGAGCTCACAGTGTCCTGGAAAGAGTTAATGGATGAGGCCAACAAGAGGAAGCGTGCCAAGTACCAGGAGGATAAGTACAAGAGGCAAGGCTGGAGAAAGTATTTTGACTGGAGAGGCAAAGAAGAAGGCTATCAGATCTGCAATTGAAGCCGCAGAAAAAGCCACAAAGTGGCAATGGATATAGAGGGCTAATCATATATATATATATTATATGATATATATATAATATATATATATTATACACACATATATGAGAACACTAAGGTGAAATTTTTCTGAAGTGGGAATGCTGGACAGCCCCAGATGAATCACAGGTCAAGAGCCAATCAGCAGCAAGGAAAATTTGTAATGTTCTTGGATAAGCTACATTCAAACCTCCTTTCCTTTGTACAGCAGTATTTCAGCATCCCAATGCTCAATTAATTTGTGTTCTTTTGATGGTACCCAAAAATGTACATAGTTATATTTTATGTGGAAACATCCCTGAATTCACATTATTATTTCACATATTTCATTAGTACATTATATTTTTTCTCAATAATTTAGCACAAAAATTCATGAACATTTTTATATTGCCGGGAAAAATATGTGATTTCCACAAATGTGTGGGCATTTCCACAAACAATTATTAGTTGGGTCTGACTTATGCCGGTCTAGGTGTTTCACACTTACAGATCATGTGTACATTTGTATGTAGAGACAGAGAAAACGTTGTCCTAGCACATAAAAAAGTCCTAAAACTTGATCACAGCATGTTTGAATAGATTTTATGTAGTGATGGATGCACGAAAAACCATGAGACCAGGTTGTT
>JBBKCR010108301.1:0-23807 GCA_037577295.1 Ladigesia roloffi | reverse complement strand
CGGGCTGGGGCGGGCCAAATAATTTCATAAAAGCGGGACCCGCGGGTTGGAAAAATACCCGACCCGCACATCACTAGAGTGCATGGTGTACATGGTGCATTTATGCAGAATATCTAAAATACAAAAAACAGGGCGTGAGATTTACACATAAATCCAAATCTAGCTACATTTTTAAACAGGACAGGGACAGTAAAAACTGCATGACACAGAGTTGTATGGGTGTTCACTGGCTTGCGGATAGTTTTATCTACCCACATTTTCTGGTTCACAAATGTCTTTGTTGTTCCTGGGGGATGATGTTGTTAGCAAGCATACTAACAAAGCTAACAATTGCATCTGCAAGCTCACCAATGTTGTCTACACATTCCAATGGTTTGGAAGACATCATGAGAAGGACATTTCCAGACTGATTTGTATCCTTTTGTCTGTTTGTCTGTCTGTCTACTCCATGTCAGTAAAACAGCAGAATGTAATACTGGAGATATTTAATAGAGACACATTGAGTTTGAGCTTGCCTTGTGAGATGAATGCTGCATTTTGTCACAGGCAAATATTATTACCCCAAGCTTATTTAGTTTTACTGCACTTGTCACGCTTGGTCTATGTGGGAGATGAAGGGTAGGCCTGTAACTCTGCCACTGAAATGATACACTGAGTGAATTATGGGCCTGGAGCTCAGTGGTCTTGTCCCAGTGCGAAACTACAACAAACTTTCAAGGTGGTCTGCAGTGTAATGGGTACTTGCAGGCAGGAATTTGGAATCAATACTGTAAAACAATTCCTTAAAAATGTTAACATTGATTCCCTTGCTTTAGGCAGATTTCCCAAATACACCTACTGCATTAACTGGTGCAGAAAATGGTTTGACTTGCACTGTAGAAGGAGGAGACAGATCTTCTAAATCATCATGAACAAGCTGCCAGGATTAAGCCCAAGTCTGAACAATAAAGGCACTTTCAAAGATGAGACATTATTGGCACTGTAATTATTTAAAGAGTGTATTTTATTTCATCCATAATCACAAAATAATAACAAATGAGACATCGGGTTATGGCCTCACTTCACAAGATAAAATTTCATAAATTTTAGGTATATTTATGTGATGGATTTGGTTTCAATTAATTCTACATTTGAGTTCTGGATGAAATGTAGGAGATACGTGCACATGTTCAGAACTGTGTTCTCTCTGTGGGAAGTGGAGAGGACATAATTCTGCAGTCTCTCATGCTGATGTTGACTCAGCGCTAATGACCATCAGATTGAGAGCGGGAAAGGTTCAGCTGATTGGGGAGGTGTAGATCATATCATCTGACATCTCAGAATGCCACTGGGATCCAGTACACTGACCTCCCCCCTGTATGCAGTGGGGCCAGCAGCAGACTAACTTTCTCTCTTGATGTGTGGCTGTTTGTTTACTCGCTGACATTTTCTTGGAGAGTGAAAAAAGTCAAAATTGAGCCTCCCAGAAGTAAGCAATGAACAAAATTCATGGAACAAATCTGCAACTGATAGTGAGTCTCATATGGCCCTTAAAAAGCTATGTATGGTACTATATCTCCACTCACTGATAAAATTCCTCACTTCAGAATCATAAAAGTTCATTATAAAGGTCATTATTTACAAATAATGGTGCATTGTAACAGTAAGACAGTAAGTAAGAGCATAAAGCATGTGTATTTACTGTAATTATTTGTCGTTAGAAGTTGTAAGCTTTTATGGTTAAGTGGTTAGAATTTATGCAGTGGGACAAGTGCCAAATCTTAATCTCCCTTACTGCATCTTATGACTCTCTGCCCTTGCCCCATATCCCCCAACCCCTTTATCTCGCCTCGGTCTTCTCGGGAACACTACTGTGCCAGCTCAGCCATAAAAACAGAAATGAAAAGGTAAATGCATTCATGAAGATAAACAAGTAAAAAGCAACGAATTCCAGAGGATCAGATGGTGTTGCTGGCTGACCCTCTGCTCAGTGTTCGAGAAGCTGGAATAACAGATGCAGGCAGGTTGAGAGATCAGAGCAATATTTTACTGGAAATAGTGCATTTCCCTCATTGCTTTTGCTTTGAGTATTATTACAAGCCATTAGTTGTTGTTGAGTTATAAAAAGAGAAATCATGTTTAATCACATACCAGATGCTTTTCTACCGTAAATAAATAACACAGACTGCCACAGTTCTCCTTAAAGCATCACTAATTTTCTGCAAATGCCATTACCATGACAAGATTTACACAGCTGCAAGAAGACTTTGTTTGCATACTACTGTGGCTGTTTATACCAATTCCATCAAAAGGCAGGGAAATTTCACAGCATTACCCTGCTTGTGACTGTTTCTCCTGGTTGAAAGAGCAAGCTGTTGTTGTAGAGGTTGCTACTAAAGATTACAACACAGCTAATGAGCACTAAAAAGCTAAACACGGTCAAAAATCTATCAATTTATCAATATATCTGTGCCTGGTGCTGTACATAGGGCTGCTCTGAATGATGATATTTAGTTAAGTGGCATAAAAAAATGTGAAACACTTTCTCTACTTTAAACCCATCCACCAAGTGAAGCCGGGACCTGTCACTAAATAGGGACATCCAGGGAGCAATGATTTCCAAAAAATGTGGGGATGGTACCTTGATAAAAATGACCAGTCCTGAGATTCGAATCCACAACCTCCTGAGTGCAGGGGCATCACCCTAATCACCAGGACACCAGCTTTCAATCATGAATTGGTAATGAATGGGTATGTTATTTATTTATTTTTGCTGCTTTTTACAGTTTTTCACAAGTGGTAGGTAGTTGGTGGATGATCTAAGTTACACTAATGTGTCTTGGACATAAACCTTGTTGATTGCCCAAACTGCAGCCATACACAGTAAGTGAATCATTACTTGTGTTTTTGTTGTTTAATGTATTTACACATTTATCTACTTTGTACTTACAGACTTTGGACTTTGTACTTGCACATATGAAAACTGTATTCATCAACAAACCTTTACAAAAATGTCACAAATATTTTACATGTATCATGTGCAAAAGTTCATGAGTCCACCAGGTTTTTCCAATATTGTGCTTTACATGATTTTGCTTGATTAAAAAGGGCGTATTTGTTCAATAATGGTGTTTACTTATCGAAACAAACAAAACATAGAGCCTGAACAATCATGTGACTGCTTTGACACAAAGACACTTAAGAGATTAAGATCTACTCCAAGATATTAAGTGTTGTTCAAGATCAGGGATCGTGATAAATGCTTCTGTTTGCATTTTGTGTGGTAGTTCATGGTGGGTTTAGGGTATGTTTGGATTGTAATTGGATGGAGAATGTAGTCTTATCTTTCATTAATGGAAGCAATATGTCATGTTGATGCAAATAACACTGAATTCCTACCTGTTTCCAGAAAAGTAGGGATGATCTCTAAAATGAATTAAAAGCAATTGTGTTGGTTTGCAAATCCTGTAAACTCTATTTAATAAAGTGACCATTCTACACATCACAGCACATAGGGTGAACAGCACAAAATTCTTCCTTTGCATTTAACCCATTCACCAAGTGAAACAGTGGGCAGCCAGGAGTCCAGGGAGCAGAGTGTGGGGGCGGAACTTTACTCAAGGGAACTCAGTGATGATTCGCAGTGTTGGGGTTTGAACCCCTAACGTTCTGATGACAGGGCGAGCACCCAACCACTAGGCCAACAGCTATTTTAATTTAAATAAAAATAGAAAAATACAATATGTCAAATGTTATAAATGATGAAAATACACAGTTATTTTGAATTGGATGACAAGAACTTGTTTTTTTTTTATTGGGATATGGGCATGTTTACTACTATTATGTGTTGCTTCTTCTTTAACCTAAACTGGATGACATATTTGCATATCATTCCACATGTGCAAGCTATCTGTGTTCTATGCACTATTATCTTTAGCCTGGAGGATGTTGTGTCAATGATTTCCAAAAAAAGTTTTTGAGCTGTCAGAGCCCAGAACAGTCTATTATAAATTTGTTTCAGCCCAGAGATTTCTGGTGGCAGCGTTTCTGGATTTGTCTGTCTACACGCAGCCAACGTAAACTATTTAATTTGCAAGCCGTTTATTGGATTAAATATGTAGAGATGAGTGTATTGAACCTCCCAAAACAAATTTTATACTTGAGGTCAAAGATTCAATGTAATCTAGAGAAGCACAATATCTCACGCCTGCCCTGCTTAGTTCACATGGCAGTCCAAGGTTTTGCAATGCCTTCACCAGTTTTTTGATATTCAGCAGGATTTGATGATGGTGCACATGTTCACTAGTTTTTCAGATGATCTGGTAAAAAAAAAACACACACAAATTGTTTTAGAATGTTCCTTTCCCAGGACATTTTTTTATTTGCTCTCATGCCCAGGTGTTGACCAGAGGAAGATGGGTTTCTGTTTTGAGCCTTGGTTGCTACCAAGATTCCTTCCTCTAGATTTAGGGAGTTTTTCCTTAACCTTGTCGAATTCGGCTTCCTTAACTTGGGGCACATCCCAAGTATAGCACTGTGATTAAATAAAAAAGAATTCAAATTAAATTATCTACATAACAGGTATATCATATTTTTAGGATTTATTCTGCTTTACAATAAGTTCAGTAGATAGCTATGGCTGACAGGATAATCCAGTAATGTTGATTTATGCAATGGTTCCGTGCTGACGCAGAAATGCTTGACCACAGGATTGATGAAATCAAGGAGGGTGTATGACTGACAGTGGCATGCAGGTATATAAATATTATCTCAGTGATGGCAGTACTGCTGTTTCTTCAGTGGTGTTTCTGTGCCGGGCAGACTGGTATTAGCCACTGTTTTATACTAAAACTGTTTTATACAAACACTAATTTTTGGTATATTCATATATTTTTTTAAATGTTTTTTACTGCTGGATCTGTTGTAAAAATGTCAATAAAAATGTAACGAATTCTCTATTGCTGATTGATGGAATATCATGAAACACTGCAAAATAACTTACGTTCAGTATTTACTGAACGATTCCTGTTGATAGATGCCATATACAGATAGTTTATTTTCTGAGTGTTTTTCCTAAGAAACAAGATTCCATGATCAGGCTCCAGCTACACAATAGTAAATCTAATACTGTGTCCTTACATTTCTTGCTAACGTTAAAGCAGACATCCTATAAACAGTAGTTGAAATTATAATCTGCCTTGCGAACCAGAGCAAAATTCACCAAGTGTGTCACTGGACATACCACCACCAGAGACACAGACACTTGGGACCCTAAAGAGAGCGGCACCGAAAGTCTGGGAAGGAACGAGGTTTAGGTTGGAGTGTGCAGTGAATATGTTGGTCCCCCAGTTCTCATGGCATCCCTTCATGGCACCTTCCTGAGGGCATGCCAGTGTCTGCCTCAACAGTATGAATATAGTTGGCAAGCAGTAGGGTGGCAGATAGCCAGGGATAGCATGCCATGGATAAATTCAACACATCCTTCTTCTCGGTCACATGATGCACTGCAAGGGGCCATTCATCCACCATGTGACAGCATCACATGGTGTCCCAGAAGGTGCCATTCTGCTTCCTCTGACAGCATCTCCTGGCATGTATTTGAGTTTAGGGCATACTTGAGGACTAGATCAAATTTATTTTGCTGCGCTCTATGATAGTCATGGAGACAAAACAATGCCATTAATTTCATTTTATTAAACCAAATGCTGACACCAAGCATTGTCCTGTGCAAATGTAGTGTTTGGTGGCCTGGAAATGACCAGAGCCTTCTAAATGGCAGTGTTGTATGGGATTGACTACTTCAGTCAGCCCTGACGCCTGGGTCTTGTTTCTCTTGGCAAGGCAAAGGAGTAGGGATGCAAATCTGTCCCATTGCAACATGATTATGAACCTAAATCCAAATCAGTTCTCAATTCATCTACAACATTGCTACTCAAATGATACAAAAAATATCCCCTTGAGCTAGTGGAATAAGTTCACACCCAGCTCATATTACATTCGCTGTGAATTATAATGGTTTCTTGGCACATGAGAGCCACTTTAGGGTGGGACTCAAAAAAGTAAATTTAAGAGCAATTTATTAACTCCATCATACATGTAACCAAACTCTTTATTGAAAACTCGTTTATGTACATTTAGTGTTGGAAAAATCCATGTATGGATTCTGGTGGTTATGAGACATATGTTGTGGGTGACAATGAATATATAACATGCTAGTGCCTACCAGAACAAACTAAAGATCACCCTACAAATGGCTGCTGTGCAAAACAGTGCATAGTCACAGTGACAACAACGGAAAGCAAAGACATTGTATCTGGATCTAAAAGAAGTGCTCCAAGGCATGCATGGGCTTTGTGCCTCTGACAAAGACAAACTAAAGTAATAAAAAATATAGTGAGATAAAAACAAAAAGGCTACGAGGCTTGAGGAATGTTCTTCGGTGCAGCCACATTTCTCGCTCACGGCAGGAAGAGCCAGTCAAACCACAGGAATGCGAAGCATTACAGCAGACATGGTTTTCCATCTGTGTCTAAGTATGTGTGTGTGTGTGTGTGTGTGTGTGTGTGTGTGTGTGTGTGTGTTGGTGTCTATGACAGTGGGAGAAAGAGAGAGATGTTATTTCAAATTACTGTGTTAAATATAGAATCAGTATATATTTTACCCAATCTTATGCCCATGTGCTCTATTTCCTGTAAATGAAAAAAGGTTGAGTTGTTATTATTAAGCTTTGAGAGATTTGAGACTGTGAGGGCTCATCAGTATCAAACGAAATGAAATAAGAATGGAAGTTTAGGACAGACACCTATACACTAATAAGCCATAACGTTAAATAGGATGATGCCCCAAAGGCACCTGTCATCAGTCAGTTCTTGAAGGTTCATCCACCATGTGGGTGGCTGCAATGGGCATCTGAACATCATAAGCACTAAACAATGGAAGAAGGTTAGCTGATTCTCTGTCTTGTAAAATCTTGAGTCCTGGCATTCATGTGGTTGTTACTATGAAACATATCGCACACCCCCATCCTCAACAGGAGAGAGGTGTTTTGGCCTGACACAATATTAGGCTGATTGGTGTATGTGCATATGACAATCGTGTGGACATTACACTTTCTTTGTAGTTATTGTATAACGAACATATCTCAGGAACCTGGATGCAGTATATAAAGTTTGGGTTCTTTTCACATGCAGTGGCCAACAAAGGAGCATTCAGTAGGTTATGTTGCTACTGGTCATTGAAAAGGTTTTTTACTGAAGTACATTTTTTTCATGTTTGCAGCTAATTTATGGTCATGAATTTTGGAACATACAATGGGAATATCTTTAAAAAGCAAGCAAGTTGCTACTTGTTTATCCACTGCACAGTACGGGGTCATTCTGTCCCTGCTGTTCGTTGTTTCTAAACTGGCTTTAGTTCTTGCAGGGATTGATAATTAAAGACATTAATATTACATAGTGCTGGGGGAAGAGGACATAAATTGCTATGTCTTCCAAGGACTAACTAGGGTTATGGGACACATGCTTTTTGTATGTGTGGTGCCACACAATTAAACCTGGCAACAAAATCAAGTGGACTAACAAACTTGCCCGATTTCAGATACAACTTGTGAACACAGTTGGTGATAATTTGGTTAAGTTCTAGCAACCCTAGACTGCAAGATTTTTGGTTAGAACAGAGATTTGTTTTGACTGCTTTGCTCTGGCTGGGACTGTTTAGACCCTACAGGTTTAGGCTGGAGTCTCTCTTTGCAGAAATAGCTCTGGCAGAGTGAAGGCAGTCTCAGGGGTGGATTGCCATTGAGTGGGCTGGGCGAAGCATTGCAGCAGGGGCATGAGAGAAAAGGAAAGAGCAAGTAAGGGGCTGGCACAAAGTATTTAGAGATGGTGGTAAGCATCTACAAAGAGCTGACAGCCCTGAAGGTTGCAAGCAAGGGATTTTTATCATCTCAATAAAATCCCACATTATGTTGCCCTTCTATTCTCCAGTGCCCTATAAGCAGTCTCACTGTTTCTTCAAAATACGTTCATGCATCCCAGACAGGAGAGGCCCTTGAAGATCTTCCAGCTTCAACAATCTGCCTGTCTGGAAGGAATTAAAAGGTGGTGGGAGGGGGCTGAAGGTGGATGGAGTGGTTGGACCAATTTTCCCAGAGTCAGGGAGACACACCCAAACAGTGAACATTCTCTCCACTCAAAACTTTACTGACTGTTTCCTTGTGCCACTGTGGTCAAATCAAGTAGGTTTATTGTCATTTCAGCTATATACACAGTACACATTGAACAAAACAATGTCCTTCCAGGATCATGGTGCGATGCAGGGAACAAAAACAAAGCTACATAAATTCTAAACTAAGCAGAGACATTGAAAAAAACGCAAGAGCAACAATATCAAAGGTCAAGACATTACAAGACGGGATACAGCTACACACAATGCTGTCTATAGTCACTTGGTAGCATGTGTTGAGAATTGATTGGTCTCCACCAGAAGTAGCGATGCTGCTTGGCTTACTTAGTGATGGAGATGGTATTGAGGGTCAATGCGAGGTGCTCCAGTATACACTGGAGATCTCCGCTGAGGAGCCATTGGTGTTTAGCAGAGAATGATCACAACATACTTTACTGAATTAAAAATATATATTAGCATCTGAGCTTTGGCATGAGAGGAGAGAACTGTCCCTAATGTGCGTGAGACCTACAAAATCACCTTGTGAACCCAAATTGTTTCCCCCTGACAACACTATGGTGATGTTATTCCCTTCACACTACTGAAATGCATAAACCAACCAGGCAAACCATCCGAGATTTTTTAAACTGCAAAGGTAGGAACATTTTCAGAGAAGCTCCAACAACCTGGAGGAGTACACTGACTCTGCGACCTACTTCTGTAGCAAATGCATAGAAGATGCTACTGGGTCCAAAAGTATCACCACCATACCTAAGTAAAAGGCTTGAGAAACATATAACAGCACACAATATCAGCAGCCTCATCATTCACTGGATCTACTACAGTTCGCATCTCACTGACCAAGGATGCCATATCCTCTCACTTAGACAAGAGAGACACTTATGTTATAATGCTGCTGATTGATATCACTTAAGTTTTCTACAGAATCATCCAACAAGCTAACTTAACGACTGAGCAAGTACTTGGATCCTGGTCTTGTGTCAGATCGCCTCAGAGCTGAATACTTCATCCACTATCGTTCACTCTGCTGACCCACAACTGACCCACATGCCAGGTACAGCTCACACCACATCAACAAGTTTGCTGATGACTAGGCTGCGGTGGGGCTCATCGGTCACAATGGTGAGTTGCATACAGAGATGAGGTTCAGCAGATGGTTGTTTGGAGCAGTAAGATCAAATTTTCTTTAAATGTAGACTAAAGCAATGATTGTCAACTTAAAAAAAAACCTTGCTATGGCCACATGCCACTCAGCATCAAAGGCTCAATTTAACACCAGGTTTCAGGGAATGCACCTATCAGACAACCTTACCTGGGCCCCCAGGACCTCCTCCTTCAACGTAAAGGCACCCCCATCCTCCCAGTGTTCTAGAGGGGGTTTATAGAGAGCAACCAGCTGAATCTCTATTTGGCAGAATAGAACCACTGCTGTAGACTGAAACAGCTGGTAGCATCACAGGGGCATCTCTCCCCCCACTACAGGACATCCTTAAAGTATGCTGCATCACAAAGGCCTCCTGGATTGTACATGACTCTCCTAACTCCTCACATGGACTTCTCAAACTGCTCCCAACTGGCAAATGTTATCACAGCATTAAAGCCTGATCTGTTAGACTGTGTGAGACCTTTGTTTCTTTTTTCCCCTCCACGGATATTACCAGAATGAGCTGTGTTTCTGTCATAAGTGAATGGAAGCTGGTTAACCAGTTGAATAGTCTCACTTGGAATGCTGAGCTGAGCCCCATGTCCATGAAAGCAAAACACAGTAGTCTCTAAATTCAACTTGGGTAGTTACACCTTTAGCAAACATGTGTGGTTGAATGCAATGAGAGTGGAGTTTTCCTCTTGCTGTGGCTTAGTTGTGTCTTTATGATTTTACAACTGTGTTAGAAGTGACCAAAATGCAAGTTACATCACCCCAGTATAGCTCTTTGCACTTTACTGAAATCTAAGTTCCACTACAATTTGTATCCTCGATGTCATAAATAGATTTGTGCTTTTTTCACATCAGCACTTTTTTCATTCCTATTTTGTCTCGCAATGTAACCTGTCCGTCAAACTCCACTTACAAGAATGATGTGGATTTCATAGCAGAGCAAATAGTTTATATTTGTAACACTCTGCCTTAATGGCTTTTTGAATTTCTGTAACTTTTGTTTTGACACCCTGCTCTACCCCTGTCCTGGATCTCCCTTTACCTCTCCTTTTGGTTTTGCCAAACCCAGTTAGATTCTCCTGTTTTACCTTTGCTTAAACCATGGCTGTTTGGATGAAGTTATATGTTCATTTATACACCTGCTTGTTCCCTTTTGTGGTTTTGTGTGTGCATGTGTGTACAACTTTTATCATCCCAATCTTAATTATCACATTTATTATCATTCTTATTATTATTTTACTGAACTCTCATCAATCTAAGTTGGATTAGTGGCATTAACTTCATCTTCATAAGTGGATGGACACTATCTGCCCAGTCTTGCATGGATTTTTTGTCAGAATTGTTTCTTTATTGAGTGCAACCCTGTAATTTATTTAATTTATTTAATTTATTTAATGTTTTCCCATTATTTTAAATAAATCTGTCTTGAACACCCCATGGGATTATACCATTTGGTCAATATTGTTGCATGCTTTTTTTTAGGTATTTTGTTGAGGTTTATAAAATGGAAAGCACTATTTATCACATGTTTGTGACCTGCCAGAGTGTGCTCTCTCACTTAAGTAGAGCCAATTATAACTGATACAAAGGTCAGTCAAGTATCAAACATTATGTCCTATAAATATTTATGCTATCATTACATTTTAAATCTGAGATGCACGTGTGTATTTAATTATTTTGGTTAGATTCCAATGTGGTTAGGTCTAGCAGGCTAAACTATATGTGTTGGCACTAATTACAAGGTTAGCCTGTTACTTTGACTGCACCTGTATTATCATGTGTTCACTGGGTGGAGATAGTTGTGACACATTAGAATTTATTTTGCCCATTATTTAAATGATCCTGCTGCCAGGCCTCGCACATGACCTCTGCTGACTGCAATGTGTTGGTACTGCATTTGTCACAGGGTTGGCATGGACAGAGTGTGGTAAAAGGTACACTGCAGACACTGCTATTCCTATTGTTCTAAACACATGCCACTGTCAATGTGATTAGACAGTGATCTTCTTTTTGATTACACAGAAATGAAGGACTTCTCTACCTTTCCTTCACAACAGGAAATGTCTCTTTGGAAGTCTCCACCAGCAGCCAGGAGCTAGAATTCAATTCACCAGGCCATCTGGCCCATGATCAATCACTCAGCTTGACAGATAAGATCAAGAACATTTTATGCATTAAAAAAAACTTTTCCCTTCCTCTCAGTCCTTTCCCATTCTTCTGATTCTTTTCACCCAAGATGAATGTCTTTTATTTTTGTTAGTGGTCCAGCTCTCTCAAACCTTTCCGGTATGAGGTTGGAAACCAGTTTTGCTCACTTACATAAAATTGTTAGATAATAGTTATAACTAATATTTAATATTATATTTAAAACCATTAATAATAATATAACTAATATTTTGTGTTTTATTTTTCCTTAGGCTCTAAGACCACACACTTATGACAAATGGTAACATCTGGCTACCTCATTCTGAAAAAAAAAAAATATATATATATATAATTACCACAGGAAGTTTTTTAATGTGACCATCTAGTCTGTCATTTCTGAATGGGTATGTCTTACATTAACATTTTTGAAGAAAATAAAACACATAATAAAGAGCAGGATGAACATCCTAGGGTTTGACTCTGACGTGTAGTAGGTAAGACAGAAGCACAGAGGAACACACTAACCAAGCCATACGCACAGGAAATGACAGAGGCAGGGAATGACCCAAATAGAAAAAAAAACAAAGAGAGAGGACCCCCAAGACCAAACAGGCCACTACAATGTTCAGAATTAAAGTCCCCTTTTGGGTGAGGCCTTGTTAAGGTACAAAAATTGGGACTGCTACATGAACCCAAACTGGCATAAAGGGAGCCATGGGAACTTTGTCAATGTGGAGTCATAGTGATGACTAAGCTGATGCCATGTCCTGGGCAGTGAAGTTTTGTCTCTGAGGTCAGGAGTTGGGAAAGCTGGTGATGAGGTCAAGAAGTTAGTGATGAGAGTTCAGAAGATGAGCAGGCGGATGAAAAGGGATCAGAATATAAGGAGGCCAGCCAGGAGACTGAAACCTGGAGACTGAGAGGATGTGAGCAGGGAACCAGGAGACTGGGAGATCAACTTCAAGGGGATCCGTGGACTGCTACAGTGACAAAGCACTCTCCAAGGCAGCTGGAGTCTGTGATAAGGAGCTCTCCATGGTCATTGTAGGTCCTGGCCACATGCTTCAGGATAATAGATAGCAGCAGTGACTACCAGCAATGTGTTTCTCTAGATAGTAGGCATCACTGATGAGGTGTTCTCCAGCACAGCCAGAGGTGCAAGCTGTACAGACAAGGGCCTTCTAACATATCAGGGAGTGCCAGTGGCAAAGAGTTTAGCAGAGCACCAGTGGGAACTTGAGACACCACCACTTTTATGCACAGTGTGAAGCACAAAATATTGCAGTGACCAGGTGCTTTGTCTGACGATGGCTTAAATGAGGAAATCTTTCCTGAATGTCAGCGTGTGGAAAGCTCCTGGACCAGACAACATTCCTGGTTGTGTGCTCAGAGGATGTGCAGACCAGCTGGAAGAAGTTATCACAGACATCATCAACATTTCTCTGAGTACCACTGTCATTCTAACATGCTTCAAAGCCACTACCATCATACCTCTGTCATAGAAGTCGCCAGTGTCCTAGTGTCCTACCTTAATGACTATCATCCCGTAGCACTCACCCATCATCATGAAATGCTTTGAGAGGATAGTCATGAGGCACATCAAGTCACAACTGTTCTACAAATGATGCCATCACCACCCTTCACCTGGTCCTTACTCATCTGGAAAAAAGGACTCTTATGTGAGAATGCTGTTCATTGACTTTACTTCAGCATTCAATAACATAATTTTTCAGTATCTGATTGGGAAGAGGAGACTGCTGGACATAAACACCTCCCTCTTCAGACTGGGAGACCTCAGTTATCAGGATTGGGTGTGAAATATCTTGGACCACAGGACCCTGAAGAGGACTGTGAGGAAAGCTGACAAAATCATCAGGGTTTCTCTCCCCTCTGTCATGGACATTTACATTATACGCAGCATCCACAAATCCAGCATTGAGTGGAACATCCCACTCACAATCTCCTTTGTCCTCTTGTCTGGCAAATGTTTCCAATGCTTACAGACCTCCACTGACATAATGGAGTTTCTTCCCTCAGGCCCTCAGACTCCTTAACCGGAACTGAAACATAAAAGATTCTCTCCACATACACACACCTATGTAAATGCATCCCTCTTTCTTAAAATGAACATTATCTTATTGTTGCCTAATTGCATATGTAACTTCTCTTCAACATTTTGCCACACAACTCTGCAGCTAGAATATAACATCTGTCAAAATATAGCATTTCTTGTCTAGTTGTTTTGCTGCTCTTGTGTGTTTTATTGTCCACTATTTTGGCCTGTCTGGACTTTTGATCTTGTAGTGTTCAGTTCTGTTCTGTTCTTGTGTTGCACAATGGTCCTAGTGGCAAGTTGTTTTGTTTAACTGCGTATTGTGTGTATAAAATTTACTTGACTAGGCACTAGGGGGACCCGACAACAAAAGGCTCCCTGGATCATCTTGAGGAGACAGAATGAAGTTCCCTAAAGAGCAGTAAGGGCACCCAACTACGAAGTGATTCCCTGAGCACCAGAGAGCCAGCAACAAAGGACTATCCAGAAGAAGGGAAGATGATGTGCTCTCCAGAGCACCAATGGGAGTCAGAGGCAAAGCCCTCTCTAGTGCAGCAGGAGAGCTGGTGACAAGGTGATTTTCAAAGCTGTAGGGTTCAGTGATCATGATAACTCACCAGAGCAATAGTGGGCACTGATGACAGTATTCTCTAGCACAGCAGAGTACCAGGCAGCAGAGGTGAGAACAAGTGCTGTGGAAGGTGCCAGCAAGGTGTTCTCCAAAGCAGCATGGGGCCCAGCACTGTAAGGTGTTGTGGTTCCAAATGCTTGTTCATTGACATCATCAGGGTTGCCAGGCTGAGGAGGGGCTGCTTCACTGGAGTTATTCTTTCAGCAATCCCTTTGCCTCTCTGTGGGAGGACTCTGGCTTGCCATTTCTGTTAAGAGAAGAGTCTGGTTTTCTGTCTTGATCAGGGTGATGTCCATACCCAGCGATGCCTCATCTTCTGAGGAATACTCAGCCCCTATATCTCAAGACTAGGCAGAAAAGAAGAGGCACAGGAAACCAAACGCCTGCATGGTGACATCTTCTGCAGACACACACTCCAAGGTTTATCATCCTGGTGTGGTATACAAATACTTGCTTCACAGTTCATGCATACACTCAAATTATTTCTAAAGGTCTACACTTGAACATCGTAGTCATTTAAAATAAAGTGCTGTAGTACTGAGCCAATAAAATGTCTGTCACCATCTATATATTCACATCCTGACCCGTGTTAAAATAAAATGTGTAGATAAAATAGTTTTCTACATTTTCTCTTGTGGTTCTTTCTCAATATTACACAGCATTACTCGTTTATTCATTTGAGGAAGAGGCTGCTAACAGTATGTTAGAGTGCTTTGAAGCTCTGCTTCAGCACGCCGTAAGATTCAATGTATGCAGACACTTGATTTGACGGGAAGTGGTCTGGTATTTCTCCAGTGTGTTCTGTCATGTTTTAAAGAAGAGGACATTTAAGAAGACAAAGAGCCCCACCATTTCCTTTACCTTTGAGAATATTTAGATTTTTAAAGATGAACTTTGGCCTTTATCTATTTTGAGAGTAAGGAGCTTCATTTAATCATTTTTGGCAGGGGACCAGCACCCCCTAGCTGTGGGTCTTACTAATACAGCACACGTGTGGAAGAACATCATAAAGAGAAATAAAGATTTGTTTACTTAATATTTGTTCTCCTTTCTTTTTAGATACAGTTGCTTTAGACAAGATGTGATCTTCCCATGGGACACTAAAGAGATTCTGCACAATGTGCTTTGCAAATATTGCAGAAACTGCATGTGGGCAGGACTTGCAGCACAAACTACTCCCATTTACACTTGGTAATTTTATGCAAACAGTTTTAGACGTTTAACCTGCAAATATTTACACTTGGTTCCTTAAATGTATCTTTAGATTCTAAATACTTTGTAATTGACAGCAATCAACTGCCTTTGTAGCTCTTCATTATTCTGTTATTTTTACCACTTTATAATATGTTTACTAGGGCTGTAACGACATACGATATAAAACTGAAATCGAGGTGAGGTGAGTGAATCGCGACATGGACACACCCCTTCCAACACATTCTCATATACAGCTCCCACCCAGATACATACGTTTTTCCTTAATAGAAGGATTGTTATGTCAATTTCTTTTCTTATTTTGTTTTGAGCAGTGGCAGAGCCGGAGGGCTGTCCGGGGTGGCACTGGACACCCCTGACATCTGATTGGCCACCCTGGATGCCACCCCAAAATTTTATTTGCTACTGGCGGTTCCTGATGCTGTTGGCTTTCAGATACTTTCTATTGTTTTTCTTTACAGTTTTTTAAGGTTGGTCATTGCAATAAGCATTTCACCACATGCTTTACCGTGTATGACACTGTGTGTGACAAATAAACCCTGAATCTGAATTTGGCCTGAGTGCTCCGGTGATCCGCATCTCAGACGATCGAAAGCCGCACGCCAGAGCAGTGTGTGCCTTTAAACTCCACGGTGTGTGTGTGAGTGCATTTGTGAGCGAGCATGAGCAGTGTCGACCTTCCCACTGTGGTGTGTGTGTGTGTGTGTGGGCATGATCCCTCAATATGGATGAATTCGTGAAACATTTGGCCAGTTCTCATCAGAACCGCAGACTGTTGTTTTAAACAGACCTGGGATCAGTTAGTAACTGTGTTCTTATTTTTCTTTTCAAATCCGGGTCTGTTTGATTTCTGCTTTGTTTAATTGCAGTATTTTTTGTTAGGTTGTTTTTTCTTTATGCTAATGTATTGTTGTTTTTCCAAATAAAACATTTGAATTCCTTAATTTATTACTTCAAGTGCATGTGTGGCCCCCCTGAAGTAGAAGTGGCTCTGCCGCTGGTTTTGAGGGAGTTTTGTGGCTCCGGGCAGAGTTTCTTTTGTTTGAACGGAGCGGTGAACCGAGAGAGATGAGTCGACTCCTCCAACTCTCAGTGTAAATGGAAAGGAAGCGGTATTTAAGCAAACATTGGTTTATAAGGTGTCTCCAAACAAAATGGCGCCTCAGAACTTTTCCACTCCTCTACCGCAAATGAATCGCGATACAAACCGAATCTTGAGTCGAAAATCGTGACACAAACCAAATCGTGGGTTTTGTGTATCGTTACAGCTCTAACGTTTATACATACTTTTTAATGTGAATATGCCCTATCCAGATATAAAACTGATAAACCTAGAAAAGGGTCACTGTCTGATACATATTCTTCCGCTCCAGGTGCTCTAAACTCTAATCAGTGCTCACTCTTTGCTTGGTTGTAAGGTGCTGACATTTTGGAGAGCCTGTGTGGTGGAAAGATGGTTTTGGTTTATCTTGAGATCGGTAGACAGAAGCCATTCAGAATCCCTAGGTGCTGCTTGGTTAAGCATACAATTGTATAACACTGAAAAACTATGCATTACACAAAAGAACACAATTAAACAAACCTCTTTTAAAAACAAGTAGCAGAAAAGGTAGAACGCAGAAATAATGAACAAGAAAAAAGAGTACCTGTATGTACTCGAACTGCTCTCAGACTTTTTCATTCTTATGTTCATGTCAGCCTTTGTCATGAGTGCTGCGTTTTTTTGGGAGGGGTGTTACGGGTAATATTCCATGCAGCTCAACGATTTGTTTCCTCTTGGGGCAATCCTGACATCTGGATTGCATTATGGGGAATCTGCGCTGATCTGGCTTGGAAAGAGAGGTGGACAAGAGTGTATGAAAGAGAGACAGGGAGGGCTAGAGTCTAATGACAGATACACAGGGACAGAAAGATGACAAATGCATGTTGTTAATCCTCATGTTCTCACCCTGACAAGAGTTAAAATGATGCCCATTTTTCCCAATCATGCACAGGTGCAGCAGGGGAAAGGAATGGGGTCAGGCCAGGCCTGTGTTATGGGAGACAGGACAACAAGGGCAACATCGAAAAAAGAGCTGCTCTAAACTGGGTACAGTTAATCTCCCATCTTACATAACACCGGAAACATTGATGCACACAGTCCACCAACCTCGCTGACAATGCCTCAAAACACATAGAACTGCCTAGTAACAACATAGATGCTCCCTAATGTCTTTTGCTGTATCATTTTATCAGAAAGATAAGGAAATATATGAATTATGAGGGTGTGCATTCCCCCTTATTATTAGGTCATAGCATTGAATCAATTCCCCTTCTATAAAGCAGAAGTATACGATCACTGCATGCTTGTAGAACTGGGCGATACTAACATGCATGATTGAGAAATCCACTTGACACCCATTGCATAAATTGATGATGGTTGCTTTGGCAGTACACCAGCCAGTGGTAAATCACGTCAGTCTCTCGCATGCAAGGGTGAAAAAGAGAAAGCGGAGGGCATTAACAAGCCTCTGAGAACAGGGAGTGGTTCGTTTCTGTCCAACCATTCGACTTTTGAATATGGGTAAAATTTATGACTGTACTTCAGAAAAATGTTTTCATCCATTTCTTCAGGCACGGAGCTTTAGGTAAAATGAGCCCTAAATAAAAAAACTAGGACATGAAATGCTTATTATTGAGAGTCCCCATGATGTGTCTTAAATTAAATTGGTACATCACCCAAATCCTCAAACCAGGTAAAATGTACTATTACTGTATGTACATTCATGAAAATCAAAACAGTTACATATCTAGGAAAAGGTATTTGTCTCTTAATCATTTTTATTTTAATATTTGTTACCCTTCTAATTAAAAACTAATAACAAATAAAAGTGAATGAGTAAAGACTAGATTTCATTTCATTGCACCAGTTGCACATTTTGCACAATCGGTCAAACAAATGTAGATATGACTTGTTTCAAAATTCTTTGGCCTGTCAAAATTCTTCTAGAAGCTCATGTCACAAACAAACCAGACAAGCATCCTGAGTTTATTCATAAATTAAGCGATTTGTCCCTTTGAACACTTTAATAAAAACATCATATTGTTTGTCACTCTCTCAAAGTGAGGAAAGAAGAAGACTCATTTGCTGGGTTTGTGTTTTTGTTCGTCTTGTTGCAGAATCAACCCACTTTACCTTACACACTCTCTTACAATCACAAGTCTGCTTTGTGTTCTTAGATGTTTTTCTGAGATTGTAGTGGCCCCATTTCACAGATCTGAATAGTAGGAGTATCATTTATGTTGTGTCCTGCCCAGGGTAGAAGGAAATGTGTGTTTGGGTTTTTCCTCTGTTTGTGTCGGGTGCTTTTGTGACACTTTTTGACCACAATGGCAGTGATGAGAAAAGAAACTGACCTACGGCACACAGTAAATCACAGGTTTACTCAAACTGGTGAATGTAAGCAATGTGAGAACATTTTAAATACTACGCATGGCCAGATGAAGCTTCATGAATCGCCAAAGCTTACCCACCAGTTGTGTTAAGAACTGAATAATTTCTCAACGCTTCCATTGCTCATTAGCGACACCTACTGGTTCCACAAACTTGCAGAATTACAATGTATGGGCAAGTGCACACTTACCAAACAGGTGTTACACAATAATACATTCATAAATATATTATAAATACCTATATTCTGAATACAATTTGGCAGTTGTATTAGTATATACAACTTTAGTTAATAGAATTAGTTTATTTCAGATGACACTAATATTTTGTCTTCAATAAATTAGGCAGTGTAATATATCATAGTAATGTTCCTACAGTACAGTTGTGGAATAATGTGCTTGTGAAACTGGACAGAAGTCCTTGTGGTACAGAAGTGTTTTTGGGGCTTGGTGGTGGACTGATGAAAGAAAATCGAATAGATTTTTATTATGGGACAAAACTTTTCCACATTGCGGGAACCCTATGGATATCAGAGTTTTATAAATATAGTTAAGAAGTTTATTTTTGTGCTTTCTCCAGTTTTGTGTGTTGCACTGGTAAAACTTTATTTCTTTGAAGGTTTAAGTGTGTCAAACCTATCAGATTCAGGTTATCATTTTGTCCAATTTTCATTGTTACAGATGTCTTTGTCCAATATTCATTGTTACATTCTTCCCAATTAAATATATTGCAATGTTTTGTCAGTCATTTTAGTCAGGTTTATCTCAAAGTGTAGAGAAAGTGTAGCATATTAGCACATGCTATCCTTAGGAAATGTCAGAGTATATATATTTGTTTTTTTACATTGCTAAATTTATTGAAGATTTGTATATATAAATAGACCACAAGCTGTTGAATAACCATAACATCTTTCAATTCTAAAGGGAGCTCAAACTAAAAGCATCTTGATTAAAAAGGTAAAGTGATCTGTTTTATGATCATCTGTTTTTGGATAGTCTTCAAGGTGCCATTAATAAGATCATTGATATTTATGTGAGTAACAACGATCTGAGAGGCAGTTTTACAATTATTGTTAAATTGGGCACTGTTGTCATATTAAACCTGGTGAACTGAATCTTGGAGAAGGCTCATGCTTTAGTTTGATAATACTATTAACATTATCACATACAGTTCAGACCAATGTGCAAAAATAAAAACAAACACAGTGTTTCAAAAGCTTTTCAAATATCAAGAAAGGAAATTCAGCTGTGTCATGTCTCGACCACGCAGCTCTTCGCCTGCGTATTAGAGGTCGCTTACCCTGGCACAGGTGAGAGGGGCTGCGTGAGAGGTGATTAGGGGATTAGCAGCCTCAGTCGGCTCCGCAGAGCTGAGATCTGCCAGGCAACTAAGCACAAGTCCAGGTGTGGGGGATCATTAAGTGAAATGAAGTGATTATTGTTGCCGTCGTGTGATTGGAGGAGAATTAATGAGTGTGTGTATTTCAGCTCAGCCGGTCCGAGCCGTAGTTTGCACGGACAACGACTTCATGGCGAGGAGTAAGTGAGCGTGGCAGACTACCTATCATGAAAAGAAAGAAACACGAAAAAAGGATAAACTGTATCACGGCATCCTGTGGGGCGTCACACTGGCGCAGTATGCTCTCCCCTCTCCTAAGTCTCAGTAGTACTCGCCATCTCCGTGTATGCTTGTTATTGCAAATTGAGAAGCCCCTGTCCGAGAGACCCTGCCGAGTAGCGCGAGAGAACCTTGGGCTGTCTGCCACAGCTGTGCGTTGGACTGCTTTTCTTTAGAATAAAAAAGGGGGGGCACCGTGTACCCCGAAAGGACTAACTTTGTTTCTAGGTTTTAATTAGAAACTTTCAGTGTGGCACGTTCAAAACTCGCTGTCTGTCCTTCTGTCTACACCCACTGATCTGTTACCGTCAATATCAAAGAAACTACTGTAATAAAATAAATCCATCACTAGTCTAACACTGTATGCTTTGTGTTGCTTTTTCATTACTGAGTTATGACAACATTTAGAACATGGTTTATACTTTTTAAATATTTTTCGAATGCTGCTCCCAAGCCAGGGATTTTTTTTGTGGACTAAGGGTCAAAAATAAAAACGTGCTTTAATGACTGCATGAGCAGTAAATTGCCGAAATGAAAAAAATTATATTCTTATCAGGCACTGAAATTAATTCAAAACAAGGAACATCTTATTTAAATGAAACAGTTCAAATAAAGACAGTAAGCCCACACAATCCTTAGAACTGTGACATGATACTCCGACACCATATTGGTGGCATCTATGCCCCATTTTAAAGCTTTTCGAAACTCAAGAAAGGAAATTCAACTGTCATTATCAAAGAAACTATTGTAATAAAATAAATCAATCATAAGTTTAACACCGTTGGTTTTCATGAATGTGTAATCTTTTAAAGAATTTAAAACATGGTTTATATTTTGGCAAATACTAGACAACGATTTTTAATAATCATAAACAGTTCAACAGTGTGCTTGGAATACATTTTTAACAGGCATGTGTGTGGTATCTTTCCTTAAAATATCCCTTTAAACATATTAACTGTACAGCTGTCCCAAAACTTATGACAACTTTTAACACATTTGAAACATGTTTTTTGCGTTTTTAAGGATTTCAGAATACTTATCACAATAATGTTTATAACAATAACATTTTCCTTTCACATATGTTTAGTGCACTCACAGATTGTAACCGTATGAGAACACGCTGCCTCCATCATTCTCATGGAATTTGTAATTAGCGAACATAGTGCAGAGGCTGAGCTTGATGCTAACTGTTAAACAGCCAAAAACAATAACACTTTCCCCTTTTAAGGGATAAAATGTGCATATCTTGTAACTTCAACAACACATGAATACATACTTATCACATACACTCCTATTTCGTACCTGATGAGGGGAGAAGTAAATAGTGAAATAAACACAACACACGGAGCTACTGCTTCACGGACAGAGTCTCTCTGTAAAGTTTTGAGCAGCGCCCCCTCCCCTCCCCAAGCAGGCGTCCGTCTCCCAAGGGGAAACCAATCAAGCGATCGGTGTATCACTCACAGCTGAGCAATGGATATCAGTCGTCACAGATAAGACTGCACTTTACTTGTCCGAAGGTCAATGTTTCTCTGCAATTATTCACTAACATTTTTTACTTTCCACTTGTATTTATTTATTTATGGAACCACCACACTTGGGCACCAATTATTCACCAGTAATGCATACTTATTTGGCTTCGATTCCTTGCGCCAATGAAGGAAGAACAGAGTTTTGTTTTGTACCTACTTTCAGTAAGTGAGTAGAGCTTAATTATCATACCAGTGTCAAGCAGATCTCGAGAACCCCCCTTTTCAGCATCCCTTCCCTTTATTTTGAGTTTAATGAAGGCAGCATTTTGATTATGTACATTTTCCTGAGTTTCATGGGCCGAGTCGTCGGCTAATGTCTGACTCTGTATGTCAACAAACGGAACTTTTACAATCTTTTTCTTCCTGGCATTTATCCCGTGGGATTTGGCGCCGCCTGTCGAGTGCTCTAAAATATATTCTTCGCCATTTGCTTTACATGAGTTGTGAAAGTGTTTTTAAAGACAGAGTAATAAGCAAGAGTATATAAAGATGCCCTGTTGTGTCCTTTGGAAATGTGTAGAATGGAATATTTACATTTACATTTATGACTCCAGAGTGACCTACATCGGTGCTTAAGTAGTCCACATCTGTATTTACACCTGTAAAGCTGAACAACACGTGTCAAATAAAAGCCAGATGTTATGTAGAAATATGGCTTCTATCAGACTGACCCAGGCGCAGGCTCAGGAATCACTATACAGATAGACCTAACTTTACATGGAATAAAATATTCTCAAAATATTATAACAAATCTTTATTTATAGAGCTGTATTTGGATAAACATTAATAAAATAAACAAAATGGGAAGAATTTACTCACACTGTATTTTTTCAGAACGAACATATTTCTGAGACAACCACAATCTTTGATGGTCTCTGTCGATTTAAACTCTGTTCAATGGAAAATGTTTAACCAAAGCAAGGATTAAACTTCTTTTTCACACATTATCAATAAAAATTATCAATTGAGAGAAAATGTAGTGTAGGCTTATTTCATGTCTGGGAAATGAACACTCAGATCTGAAAGTTTCCTAAACAAATTACAAAAAATGGAGGTAAGGCTTCACGAATTGCAACAAATCGAGGTAAGGGTTTCCCATGATAATCTGAAAGGGGCATGAAAAAAACTAATTTCTGCTGTTGCAGAAGTTGTATAAAAATGGACAGTTAATGTTTCTGATAATCAGTGTTGGGAGTAACGCGATATAAATGTAACTAATTACTGTAATGCATTGCTTTTTGCTGTATCGCAGTAATGTAAGGCATTACAGAACAAACATTGGTAATATTTTACTCGGTACAAATGTCAGTAACGCCGTTACGATGCATTTTTAAACCGGAAAGTTTTTTTTTTTCTCCTTCAAATAAATTCGCCAAAATCACTGCAAGATCAGCAGAAGAGAAACGTCTGTGCAAAATGTTTCACTTCTTGTAGTCAGGCAGAGAGAAGAACGGGGTGACGTCCTCTTTTTCCCGGACATGTCCGATTTCTGAGACCTGCGTCCAACATCCGGCTGAAATTTTAGAATCCTTCGGGATTTTGAACTGCCTTACACTGCGTCATATTAGGAGCATCTCTCAGAACCTAAAAGTCCAGAATGGCCGCCGCCCCCCTGGACCAAGGCCGAGCTGGTAAAAAAAGTTTGCGCTAAGGACTTTCCTTCACAATCCCAAATCTGTTCACCCTAGAGCTGGGATACTCAGATCCTTTTTCGGATCCGACTCCCTCTGAGTCACTCAGAAAACTGATCCATATCTGCGAGTCACTTGAGTCACTTGAGTGACTATTGACAAATTGAGAGCAGTGAGTCAGCTGAACTGCTTGAATCGTTTTTCAAAAGGAAGTAAAGTGTCATGCATGACAGTTAA
>JBBKCR010107571.1:0-14909 GCA_037577295.1 Ladigesia roloffi | reverse complement strand
GTACAAGTGTAACAGGTGTGTACAAGGTGTGTACAGATGTTTACAGATGTATAGCAGGTATGTACAGATTTTAAAGGTATGTAACAGGTGTGTACCGATGTTACAGGTGTGTAACAAGTGTTTACAGGTGTAACAGGTGTGTATTCTACAGCTGTGATGAGAACAGCTACACTGGCGAGACATCAGACAGAAACCTTGAAACAATCAAACCAAACCCAGTGAAGATCCAGACTCAGACTCAACATCTTCATACAGTTTTAGCAACCAGTGACTTCTTGGACATGCTGGTGCCTCAAATGCTTTCCTATTTATATAAACATGATTATTGATTAATCGATGATAAGATTATTATGTTTTATTTGATGATTAATTGTTTAATTCATGATAAAATGGTTTAAATTATATATATTATTTTTTTCTAACTTATATATATAATTTTATTGTAACTTCTGCTTGTTTTAATTGTTGATAAATTTCTGGTTTTAAATTATTTTTCTTCTTTTTATTGAAGATGCATTGATTCATTAATACATTGACCATTATAATTGATATGTTGATTCTGTTTTATTTGATAACAGATGGATTATTTTAACTGTTGATACATTGTGTTGGCTGATGTTCAATTAATTAAGTCTCATTTGATGTTAAGTTGTTATAATTGTTTATAAATTGATTATGTATTGATGGAGGATAAATTGATCGTTTTCATTGATGATAAATTGATTGAAATCATTGATGATAAATTGATTGAATTCATTGTTGATAAACTGATTGTTTTAAATGATGATAAATAGATGAGTATAATCACAGTGATAGTCATTTGTACAGTCTGACCAGTGGAAAGCAGAATACAGTGGGCTCACTCTCTGGAGATCCAGGAAAATGTAACGCTGTACGATGCTGAGCAGCACTGGAGCACTGTGATTATATACATTATATACACATCTACCCCAGGAGGGCGTGGCTTAACTGAATATGACAGGATGGTTTCCAGATTTGTAGCTTCAGCCTCAACAGGCTGTCATAACAATAAAAATAACAAAATTTCTAATGAAATAAATAGAATTAATAAATTATAAGCATTAATATACAACAAGGAGGAAATCACAGTTCTGCTGTGGGTGTCAGAAAATGAAATTGAGATTTTCTTCTCTTTTACCATCATCTCCATTCTGTGTAATCACTCAGAGGAGTATGTGAAGCTTCACTGGTGGTCAATAGTAAATCAAGTAGCTGTATTAGAGTTAGAGACGTCTGGTTCCATTCACCATGACTCTGCAATGAACCGTTTCACACACAATCCACTCTGTTTATACACACTGAATTATGGGGGAATTTGGTAGAAATATTGATGGAGTTCTCCTTTGAACAAAGTGAAGAACAGTACAGTCACTATGGGCTCTAAAACAGGTTATTTAGGGTTTCTGGTGTGATAAATATAGTATAGTTTTGCCTCTTTTCATGCATTTTCTTCTGTAATTATGGTGCTTTTCTCCAAAGGGTTTCACTGTCGGTCGCTCTCTTGTTGATATGGGTTATTATTATATGTTCTTGTTCATTTAAACAGACCAAGCAAATCACAAACATAAGTTTCCATACAGGACCTGTTAAATACAGTTCTTTGAAGAACCCGTTGAAAAGGTTCTACATAGCACCTAAATGTTCCGTGGAGTGATGTGAGTGGAACCTGCGCAGGCAGAGCATAAAGCATGTGAAACATGCAGCCTTTAAATACTCATGCACGTTAGCGCTAAAGCTACAAAGCTAACGCAGGATGACCAGTCAGCTTTATGAGATTTATGAGACTGCAGTGTCATGTAAACACACACTGAATGTTCTAAAGGTCAGTGAGGGATGATTTAAGGTTAGCCTGCATGATGCTAATGGTATTAGCATCCTTAGCTGTAGGCCTCAGAGCCCTGTCTCACGAGTTTTCGTGCAGCCATCACAAAATACAATTTAATGAAAATACGTGCTCTGATCACGATTTAGGGCTTTTTTCTTTCTAGGATAACGCTTCAATACCCGGGCAGTAGATATTATAATAATGAGTTTAACCTAACCCTTAACCTAACCTTTGCCTTAAACTTACCCTAAACCTTATCCTAACCTTAACCATAACCTAACTATAACCTTACCTAACCCTAACCTTAACCTTGACCTAACCCTAAACCTAACCTTTACCTTAATCTTAACCTAACCCCAACCTTAACCATAACCTTAACCTAACCCTAACCTTAAACTTAAACTTAACCCTAACCCTAACCCTAACCCTAACCCTAACCTTAACCTAACCCTAACCCTAAACCTAACCTTTACCTTAACCTTAACCTTACCCCAACCTTAACCATAACCTTAACCTAATCTTAACCTAACCCTAACCTTAACCTTAACCTTAACCTTAACCTTAACCTAACCTAACCTTAACCTTAACCTTAGCCATAACCTAACCCTAACCATAACCTAACCCTAACCCTAACCTTAACCTTAACCTTAACCTAACCTTAACCTTAACCTTAACCTAAACCTAAACCTAACCCTAACCCTAACCCTAACCTTAACCATAACCATAACCTAACCCTAACCCTAACCTTAACCATAACCATAACCATAACCTAACCCTAACCTTAACCTTGACCTAACCCTAACCCTAACCCTAAACCTAACCTTTACATTAAACTTACCCTAAACCTAACCCTAACCTTAACCATAACCTAACCCCAACACTAACCGTTACCCTAACCCTAACCTTAACCTTAACCTTAAACTTAACCATAACCATAACCATAACCATAACCATAACCATAACCCTAACCCTAAATCTAACCCTAAATCTAACCCTAAACCTAACCCTAACCCTTACCCTAACGTAAACCTAACCCTAACACTAATCCTAACACTAACCTAACCGTAAGTGTCCCCAGTTAGCGCAGATGCTGGTGATTTAACGCAGTGCCCATGAAAATACAGAGGGTAGTAGAGCGTTGTCCTAGCACAAAAAAAAAGTCCTTAATCGTGATTTTGTTTCGTGATGGCTGAGGCCTCAACACTCCAGTTAGCTCTGAGACATTAAACTTAGCGTTAACAGACTTTTAATCAGGTTTTAAAGGGTCTTGCTGCATTTCCCTGTAGTCAGAGACCACAATCGACCTGCTGCTGTTTCTCTGCAGGTTCCGGTGGGGTCATTACTTGTCCGCTCCAGGCACCCTGTTATTTTTGGTTTATTTTTTCCAGTATGTTCAAACTCAGCAAATAAATTGAAATTGTGCCCTAAAATCAGTAGAATTTTTTTTTCCTATTTGAAAACTATTTCCGGTGTGTAAACATGCCATGATGATTGGGATGCTCCATAATTATTCTGAATAAAATCAGTGTTAAGTGAACTCATGGTCATGGAAGATTTGGATGGATGTGAGCGTGAAGTGATCTGATGACAGTCCTGAACAGTCAAAAAAATCAGAACATGTGCTACAAAAATGTAAACATTTAATTAATTTCAGAATGAGGGAAAGGGACAATCAGGGACATGCGTGAGATGTTTAACCCCGTTTCAATCTACAAAATTTTTGTTTGTATTGGTTTCCCGTACCCAGTCAACAAAAACTAATTTACCCCTCCCCAGACCACCATCAACAAATATTTTGGTCCTAACTGATTAGTGGACAAAAGCTTTTACACGCCGACACCCCACCCACTGCCCTGTCTGGAGCCCCAGCCCTTCAAAGGACTCTACATGGCCCTGTGGATGATCTGTCTAGAACAGATTATGAGGATAATGATGGTTATGAAGGAAATTATGAGGATGATGCAAAGTATTGCTAAAGCTGTTTTTCATTTATTCTTGTCTTGTTGTCTGATCCCTGTTGGCGTCTACATCGCCATGTCCACCTGGAGAGTCTGTATTGTGTTGTATTGAAGCATTTCAGAGTTTGCATGATTTTCTGATGGTTGTAATTTCCCCTCAAATACATGTATGAGGTAAAACAAAATCCTGACGTGCAAAAAAAAATGACCAGTCCGTTAATACATGGTCTGCAGCCCTGTAGGCTCAACTTCATGCTGGCCTGATAGCAGATGTGGATTTTAGAACCATTTTTCTGTGTATGTGTGTGTATGTATGTGATCCTTTCTGTCATTAATGTAATATGCCAGCAACACAGTCCTGATAGCAAGTTAGCGGCTGAAGTGTTGGTAATGAGAACACAGTGTCCCTGTCCCTGTTCATGCACTGGGGCCTGGTCTCTACATGACGATGCACTTCCCCTTCAGTTTATCCGTGCGCTTCTGCTTGCTCGAGCGCTTCCCGTCAATGTTTAGGCTCATGCAGCGCTTCTTCTCCAGGTTCAGCAGCTCCTGGAAGAGCTCAGTGACGTTGTGGTTAGTTTTGGCTGAAGTTTCCATGAAGGCGCATTTCCACGTTTGGGCCTGAGCCTCACCCTCCTCCGTCTGCACCTCCCTCACTGTCTCATCGCTCTTGTTGCCCACCAACATCACCGGGATGCCCTCCACATTGCCCTTAATGGCGAGCACCTAAACCACAACAGAACATCAGTGTAAAGAGCTGCACATACTGACAAGTCCACAGCAACACAACACACTAATTAAAGCAATCGTTTGGCGAACGTCTGGTGTTTCTCTTTTATTTTTAGTCTGAATTTGCTACCCCACCACAATGGTGTTAACTGCACACTTAAATCAACATCAGAGGCTCGACTACCCCCAGACAGCAACAGGGGCATCAGAAGCATTTTTAATGTGAGGGGGACATGTGGGGGCGGTGTTCGGGTGAGGGCGGGGTTGCTGTGTGTGTGCAAAGTCTTGTCCTATTAGTGGGTGGGGGTGTTTGGAAAGCCCTGTTGAATCTTGAAATTTTCACGAAAGAATCCACTCCCCTTAATCATTAGAAGAACACACACACCACTGGATATCAGCTCGGGTTTTCCTCAACTCAACTGAAGTAAATCCTCAGTTGACAGACAGCCTGCTCAGATTTCCAGTTGCGTGTGTTTTCCTCTATCGATTAAGTGGAGTTGATTCTTTTGTGACAAATTCAAGATTCAACATCACTGGGTAAACTAGTTCTTTATGTTAAATATGGGGGGTTGTCCAAATGACTAATTATGAAATGGGAGGGAGAAACGTTCCTCTCTGACTGAATAGCGACGACGCCCATGGACTGCACAGACGTATTTGCCTTTTTGTTAAGCTTTGGCTATAAATATTCACTTCTTCAGAATGAGGAAGAGGACCTGCTGGTAGATGGGCTTGAGCTCCTCCAGAGACTGCTTGCTGGTGATGGAGTAGACCAGGATGAAGGCATGGCCTTTGGAGATGGACAGGCGCTGCATGGCAGGGAACTGGTGGCTGCCAGTGGTGTCTGTGATCTGCAGCGTGCACACACTCTTATCACAGCTGATCACCTGCCGGTAGGTGTCCTCCACCGTGGGGATGTACGTGTCCCGAAACGTCCCCTTCACAAAACGCAGCACCAACGAGCTTTTACCAACTCCGCCTGCCCCGAACACCACCACACGGTAATCATTACTCTGCTCCGGCATGGCTGAGGAAAACACAAACAAACACACACACGCACACACACACACACACAAAAGTTGCAATGATTTTAGTACAAAACTGGAAAACAGTACTATTGAGAATGTGAAACAGTGTTGATTGTTTAGACTGACTGATCAGTCTGTGATCCTTCAGTCTGTAATTAATTAGACTGTGATTGCTTGGTAAATGTGTAATTGATTATTATGTGATTGGTCAGTCTGTCACTGGCCAGTCTTTAATTGGTTAGTCTGTGATTGGTCAGTCTGTGATCCCTCAATCTGCAATTAGTCATTACACAGTCGAGAAATCTGTGATTGATCAGCCTATGAGTGCTCAATCTATGATTGGTCAGTCTATGATTGGTCAGTCTATGATTGGTCAGTCTATGATCAGTCATTCTGTATGTATGAGTACATTTGAATTTTTGCTGTCAGATGAAGTTGGCTAGAGATCCTAAGCACTTCCGTCACACACCTATTCTTTTTCCTTCCCTGTGCTGGTGGATCAGTGTGTAGGAGACACTAAGCCTCTAATCAGTATCAATGTCTGATCAATACCAGGCTGATTTTAGGCCACAATCAGCTTCCCCCTGTGTAAAGAATGCAGTGTTCTGTGACTGATGCGGATCCTCATCATTTGTACTGAGTGCTGCAGGAGGAACTGCAGGGCTGCCGGGGCTTCTCTGAGGAACTGGGCAATCAGAGCCAAACTCCATTACAGATTAACTCTGGCACAAACCCAGATTATAATGCACGGGCTTCGTCCTCTAGAGTCTCTCTCTCTCTGTCACCCACCCCCAACACACACACGCACATTGCTGATGCGGACGTTAACCTTGCTGTGAAGCGAGAGCTGCCAGAGGAGTATATCACAGTCAGGATGAGAAGCGGAGATCTGAGGCACTGCAGTGATGAGCGAAGTGCTAAACTCTGACGTTTCTACACAGGGGCACACGCTAAACCCACACAGAAGCTTCCAGTTGATCAGGGATTTTGTTTGTTTTATGGGTAAGAGTTTTATGGATAAGTGTGCAGATATTTGTACAATAGGAGATAAAGCAAAAAATATATTCAGTGAAACTGTTCTTTTTACCTCATGTCGATGGTTACACCACCCTCCGTTTCGTTACCATGGTTACAGTACCATGGTTATCCTATAACTAGTTTTCCTTTCAATGGTTGCGCTATATTCATTTCCATTTCCATGCCTACTGTTTATCCGTTGCCATTACCATAGTCCTACTGCTCTCATTTCCACAGTAACGCCCTAATTTCCTTGGATACAATTATCTGGCTCCTCTCCAAATGTGGAAGTGACCTGTAGAGTGAGCAGGATGCTAAAGTGCTGAAATAACCATGATTAGCATCATAATTACACAGCGAAACGCCCTTATGGAGCTAATTTTGTCCTTCAGCCTGTGTGAGTCTATGTATGTGTGTTACAGAGCATCACTCTCCTACAGCACCAGCGCTTAAAAATAACCTCCACCATCTGCCATCTCTACACACCAAATGTTGCCTGGATTAGTGCACGCACACACTCACACAAACAGAAGTTCTTTGCCTGATTCGCACATGATTTTGCCAAAAATATCTAATTGCTAACACACATTTTCACTATCCCTTTAAGTGCAGAGATACATATAGAACTACAGTGGAACTTTCTTGAATATCCAGCATTCGTCAACACAGAAATTCAGCGTAAATGTTCAGGCTGTTGCAGTCTACTTGGAATTGATCTCTTAAAAGTTTATCCCCACCTTAAAATATGGTGCTGTTCCAGTAAATAAATTTGAAGAAAAGCTGCATGTTGAGGTTCAGTTAATTTTTACAGTTCACATTAAGTCTTACTGTGTCCTAAACCACATCCACAAACCCAATTCACCATAATGAAGAGGTGCATGCTGAAGTGTAGCTCTTTATTTACAGCTTGCTGTAAGTCGTACTGTGTCCCAAACAACGTCCAGAGAGGTTTTGGGAAGGTGTTTACAGTAAATGTTTTGGGTGACTATTGAATTATATTATTTAACTACACACAGCAGGGGACGCTCTGACCACCTTCTTTCCCTCCTTTAAGCTGGATGATGTAGACTGGACATTCATTGCTGCTGACATCTACAGGTGGTAAGTAGGAACTACAGCCGCACTGACGGAATCGTGATGAATATTCACACACGAACACACACAGAACCGTTAGATTCAGAAAGAGGCAAAAAACGGGAAAAACCGACATGCTGATCAATAATTAATCAGAGTATCCAGCCTGATCTACTCTCAGCTCATCCTGAACGGAAGAGAAAGTGCCCGCTCATGCCGTCCACGCTCTCCAATATCCACTCTAATCAGGTGGAAGTGCTGAGTGGACAAACTCTCCTACAGCACATTCCCGACACGTCCACCACCGTCACATGACGCTGACCTTTATCTGCATTATTCATTAAAGACATAGAGTTAGTCATCACGATATATGATATATATATATATATAAACCGTTTCTTAGAAATGTTATAGCCACAAAACATGAAGGATGATGAATAAATTACAGAAGAAAGAAGTTATAAATGTGTGAGTATTTATTTCAATTGTCCATACTTTGGATTATGATATCTGGAATATCACATATTTAAAAGTATTTTTCTCCTCCTCCTTCTTCTACGTCTTCTTCTTCTTCTTCTTCTTCTTCTTCTTCTTATTATTATTATTATTATTATTATTATTATTGAAGTATTTATCCAGGCGCTGATATGTGCATATCCAAAACCTATCCACATAATTCAAAAAGGAAAGATCAAGCCCACTGGTTTTGTTAACAATCAATCAAAGCAAGCAGTCACTATCTAGCATGACAACATTTTAATAAGGCCAACCAGTGACTACTGACGTTCGTTCATTGCATTATTGACCAAACTATTCCTTTAACAGCAGAGTAACGTATAGAACCACAGTGGAACCTTTTAGAATATCCAGCATCTCAGGAACTATGAGAGAGAAACTGGCTTGAATTTTTCATTTCAGCTTAAATGTTGAGGCTGTTGCCGATGCTGCTGTTCCCGTCTATGATGCTTCTCTCCAAAATGTTTCACTTCTGTCTTCTGCAGCCTGTGAGAATGTGCACCATTTGAAGTGGACTGGAAAGTTGAAATATGTGCAGTTAAATAGATGATCTTGAGTGGTTTGGGTACTTCACTAAAAAAACAAGAGTCTGGTGCTCCACTGTGCAGCATGGAAACAGTCCAGGAGCTGAACCAGCAGCACAGACCCACTTTAATCCCAAACAGAAGGTCAAAATTAGAGACGAAAATGAATCTGAGGAAAATGTCACTCTACTCCCTGACCCGATGCATGAAAGTGTTAAAGTGAGTTACCTGGACGACCTGTATCACCCACCTCCAGCACCGGTATACAGGACAGCCTGGGGCACTCAGACTGACTGCTGCGCTGACCGTCCCTCCTCCGCTGACCATGAGTGATCCTGCCGTCCCTCGGGCTGATCTGTGTGTCTAACAGATTGCTCCTCTGTGGGGCTTAGTGGCTAATCATCCCGTCTGTTAGTGCTGGACACCGCTCCACTGACCCACTTCAGAGGACCTCATCTCTGCGTCTCTCACGCTCGCGCTGCTGCAGCGGAATGTGCTGTAACACTGATCCCAGACCTGCTTCTGTCTCCCAGCTAAAGGCAGCATTTAAAGGAACAGTCCAGCAGAAATCACTTTTACACTTCTCCATCTCCCCCAGAGTCCCTCAGCCTTGAGCTGTTCGGAGTCCAGATTCGGCTTCTTTGGTTTCAAGTGGAGCTTAAAAAAAATAACATCAGTTACACTAGAAGTCAATAGTCACCCAAATCTTTTCATCCCCAAATTTCTCTCGATCCATTCAAACCACATCCAGCTCCATTTCATGGATGTGATTTAGGTTACAGCATGACTTTCTGTGAACTTGACAATACAGGCTGCTTATTTTCTTAATTATCTTCTCTAAATATCTGTTTGTTTGTTTGTTTGTTTACTTGTTTGTACTGCACCTTTAAAGCTGGTAAATCGCCCCCTTCTGAACAAAATGGTAAATTAAAGGAGGGAAAAAAAAAAAAAAGACAGTTGTCACCCAAATTTTTCATTCCCAAAATTTCACTCAGTCTTGGAACCCGTTACTTGTTGAGAGCGGTTCACATCCCGAAAATCAAACCTTCCTTTCACACTGATATCGCAAACATCGGTTCATCCAACAGCATTCAAGCCCTGCCCCCATTCACACTAAATTGTGAAGCCCAGACTCCTTTTTAAAAGGAACAGCCATTCAGAAAAAAAGCTTATTTAAACAGTTTTAAAGGCACAATAACTGTTAAGAGACTCCCTGTTCACACAAGGTCACTTTATGCATCTTCAGTATCAGGACTGTATCTATACAGTAAACATGCAGGTGTGAATGGATGACATTTAAAACAGATTTTGTCCCAATCTCTCAAATCTCTCAGGAATTTTAAGACATATTTCGAGACACGGTACAGCAAACACCTCCGTCTCTCCGAAGTACATTCAGCAGACAAAACTCCCCTCAGAGCTGTCACAGCACCACCTGCTGTTCTGTTTATGGAAGAGACAAACCTGTGTCTTGCTACAGCACAAGCATTTAGATAAAGGAATGCAATTGCTGAGAAAATAACAAAATGCACATCAGCATGGAAATGGTGAAACAGTAAAATGGTTCAACATTGCACATGTAGTTTCAAAGCAGAATTTTTATCAACTTCAAAGGACTATTTCCTCATTCCAATGATTTTCCTGGTTAATCGCTTAATTGTGTGAAGTCATAATTATGGTTTCTAAACTGGAAAGTAAGATAGTATGTCAAGCAATAATCCCGAATATCCATCCTCTGGACTTCGGGACCAGAATATGCGTGAAAGGCTAAAGCCTGTTGGTCTCAGCCTTCCGTGTCCTTTGAAGACGCTACTTTCCCTTTTTGTCCATCTGTCCGGTGCTAGGGACACACCTCACCTCTTCTAACACCGCTAATAATGAAAGAAGCTAGCTGTTAGCAAAGAAAACTACAAACGCTATATCACCACCATTATACATGATCTAATATTATGGATATACAGTTAGATTTATCACGAAAAAGAAAAAGTATACACACATTTACATTAACACCGAGCTCTGCAAACACAACACAGCAACAGAAAAATGTATAATGCTACGATTGAGTAGCCACTGGCATTGAAAACATGTTTAATGTATCTTCAGCTAAGTGCTTGTATATATATCCATATTTAATTTTAAAAGTAAACACCCTAGCTATGTCTAAACTTGTTTTACATTTCCCATTTAATAGGGCATTCCATCCTATTATTTTAACGTAATAAAATACGTTAATAAAAATGTTAATTACTCCTGGTACGGTTTTGTTTTCTGTAGCTCAGCATTGCACCCCGATGCCGATTTTGCATTGTTTTGATTTCTCACACGGCCATTTTATCATCACGATTCCGTATAAACTATTTGTGTTGGAGGCATCTGTTTCCATTCCCCACCACTGTAAAGACATCAGAGTTTCATGAGGAAGTGTATTAAACTGTACTGAATATATTATGTTGATAGAATCTCCTTAAAATAATCATATATTAACATAGTCATATGACATATGACCACAATCAACTCCATGAATCTTCTTCACATAGAGTGGAATTTTACTGTCAGTCAAGCGCAGATACAAAACAAAACGGCTATGGCTTACAGAGCGCGTTCATTTATCCAAGATTCAAACGTCCATGTTAGACTAATAGCTAAGAGATTGTATACAAGTAATTTTTTTTATCAGCTCATAATTAAGCACATTTTAGAAACGAAGAAAGCAAGAACCTCGCCCTCCACAAGCGCCCAGTCAGTCCAGTAGAAATAATATGTCCCTACACAACAGCGGATTGCTATTTTACAAGAATTTTCTAATGACACTCTGTATGACACAAAGAATAGACATTTATTTTACAAATGTCATTACTGTGTAAGGACATGATGTCGTTTTTTTACAGAGGGCGAAAAGTGTCTTTCAGAACATGGTTAAGACTCGATCCTCCTTACGAGGTACCAACCGCAAACACTTCAGGCCAACTAAAATGCCCAAACTGTATGACAGATTTACACATCTTAAAAATTACTTGAAAAGGTTTGTAATTTTTTAAAAGAAGTTTTGCACAATAAATGTTTTTATAATGGCATTTTATACTTTTTTGAGTGTGTTAATTCTGTTGTAATGTATCTGGTATGTGAAAATGTTCAGAAACAGTCAGTTTGACATTTACAGAATAAAGAATATATCGCAATATATATCATTACCGCACATGCTTCAAACTATACCTCTATATAGACATTAAGCCATATCGCCCAGCCCTACACTATTTGTCAATATGACGCTGCATTGCTTAGTATTACTCTTTACTTAACTGTGTTACATATCTAAAGTATTTATACTTCTGCGAATTGGATTATGTAATTTTTTGTTTGGTATATAATCATGTTTTTTCCCTACAGAGTTTATTTAGACGTCATATAGTGTTCGTGTTCCTCTTGAATCAAGTTCCTCCTGATTATTGTTATCATCATGGTTCCCCACTGGTCGAATGAACAGCAGCGCCTCTCTCTCCTAAAATTCTCTTGAAGACTCAGAGAGAACTTCAGAGAAAACCTTCTCTATTCTCTATCCTAAATCACACTTGCACTTCTGATTAAACTTACTTCTTTCACTACACCCTGCTTAAAGACGACCAGCTTCAGCTCGGTTCCTCCATTTGTGTGGAAGTTTTCAGGTGTGGTTTCGATGCACCCTCTGGCGGTGAACTTCAGTATTATAGCACAAAATCTAAAAAGGAACTACAAATCTCACCCTCTCTCCTAAGCTACACCCACGCAAGTCCCAAGAGCACCCTCCTATAGAGAGAAACGGCAAATATGTAATATGGTATATAAATGCTTTTTAAATGTTCTTTTAAAAGTTATTTTAAAAAGAAAACTGGGTTATATAAAATACCCTGGGCTAACGTGGAAACTGCAGCTATCCTTTGCCTTTTTTTGCTTTTGTGACGCCACCCTCCCCTTCCCCCTGGCTGCTAAGGACCACACCCAAACATAAACAACCGGCAGGAGGATTAGGGGCTTGGTGTTTTTCGAGGCAAATATATAATTTTCTCATGCATTTTAGTTCTAAATTGACTAATTTTGTAATATACATATTAACAGTCCAGTTCTATTTCCATATAAAAAATAACTGTGGAACTGTGGTGAGAAGCACCACACGAGTCTTGGGCTTGTGAATTACTCAACAGGGCGAGGTTTGAAAGTAGTCAATTCGGAAAAAACGGCAGCAGTTATCTCTCCCTGCTGCTGATTGACTGCCACCCTTTGACTCAGCTGCAGTCCAAAATTTGTGGAGGGTCCCAGGTGTCTTCCTCTTTTTTGTTTTGTCCTTCTTAAAGCCCCATATTTTTATTACTGTAAATAAAATGAATTATTTCTTTTATTTACCCTGCTTATACCAAAGCAAATTACAGCACATGCCAAAGAAAATGTGCCTACATTAATTACAATACAGTTTATACAGGGGTAACTGATATATTACAATCCTGCATTGTGGAAGTTCAGTTTAAAATGAAACATAAGTGTTTTGATAGTATATTTGGGGGTATATTACGATTTATTCAATAAGAATAGGAATTTCTCTATATATGACCTGGAACATATATAAACACACACACAGACACACACACACACACACACACCTAACGGCTGGAGCTGCATGAGTGAATGTGCTCAGGTTTCCAAAGCAATCAAAGGCAAGTCCTCACAGGACACGCCAGCATTTCTCAGCGGCAAGATCTGAGGAAAATGTTGCACAAGCATCACCCACATTATGTGACAAACACACACACGCAAAAACCCAAATCCCTGTTTCAGCTCAGCGAATGAAGAGGAACCTGGGACTGTGTGTATGGATCTTACACTGAATGATTCCAATAAATCAGTCAAACTGAATCAAATCCTGCACAACACACTGTTTACAACAGTTATCGTCAACCGGCGGTCCACGAGCCACATCCAGCCCACCAGAGCTTTCCATCCGGCCCCATGAGAGAAAATGGACATCTATGGAGCTAGACAGCTACATTCTAATAAAGAAACTTTTAAATCTGCATGATGTCAACCAGTATTTGTAGGTGATCAGTCTGGAAAACATCCCAAACATCAAAAACAAACTACAGCTTCCAGAGACCAGAACAAACCACACAATACTTTCATTCAGGGGTGCTTTCATATTATTAACCCCTAACAGGACCCCACGTCAGTGCTGGGCCCCTAGAACCGTTCTAACCTTTCGATCCCTGGCGGCGCCCCTGCTTTCATTTCATAGTAGATACGACATAATTCATAAACAGATACTCAATAACTTATAGTTGATCCTAGATATTTAATAATAGATATTAAATATTTAATTATAGCTAATGAATCATTTATATTAGACACTGAAGAATCCACAGCAGACACTAAATCATTCATAATAGATACTGAGCATTTGAAAGGGGATGTTTAATTACCTATAAATACTGAATAATTCATAGTCGATACTGAATGCTTTATAGAATTAAAGGCGATGTTTGTAAAAGCACTGTCATTAACACTTCAGAGAGTAGTTGGTCTGTATGATAAAGTGGATCTACAGGATTCCAGTTTTGATGATTTTATTATATTAACTGGTTTGGGAAGAAACAGTATATTTCACAGAGTCGATGGTGGCACATTTATGAATGAATAAACATAAGCAAACTTGCAAACTTGAGCACTTTTACACAAAATATCACATTCAAACAGACACAGCTCGGCTACACTGCAAAGCCGGGTCATTTTAGCCCAAGAAACGACTTCATGTAGTAACAGGGGCTGGATTCGACCAGCTGATGAGCCTGTTACCTCAGGAAGTCCTGCTTTAAGGTGCTAGTCTGCTTTACAGTGTAGAGGTGACGCTTTATCGGCTCAGGTACAGTAAATGTATTCTTCTGGAAACAAAGGCATCCTGGTGAGAAAACTTCTGATCCGCCACATCATTTATTCTTGTCATTTCCCAAAATGTTGAAGCCTAGAAAAGAGAGAGAAGTAAACATTCAGTCACCTGGCTGCAGAACTTTACACTTTAAGTCTCTACAACACACTCTAGTATGCTACAACACTATAATTCCCTATTCTATAATATTTCACAACACTAAAATTCTAATAGTTCTAAAACATTTCATAACACTCTTGTAATACTCTTGTAATACTCTTGTAATACTCTTCTAATACTCTTCTAATACTCTTCTAATACTCTTCTAAT
>JBBKCR010107159.1:9724-23849 GCA_037577295.1 Ladigesia roloffi | reverse complement strand
TAGTTTTGTCTTGTTTGTAGTATGATCAACGTTTGTGTAAGCAGTAGATATGTTAGGGAAGTAACACATAACATTTTCATTATATTTTGCTAAAATGAACAAAATGACTCGAATGACTCAAAAAAAGATTCTTTCATTTTGCTGAACGAGACTCAAAGATCCGAGTCGGTAAAATGATCCGAAATTCCCATCACTAGAACGTACAGAAAATAATGCTCCACACCACGCCTGAGGACCTAAGGTCTTAAATACAGAGTGTAATCTTTGGCTAAGGATCCTCAGGTGTAGGGTGGAGCATGATTGGTTTGGTAACGACCCCTTGAGGTCACAGAGAGGAACTGTGACAAAATGCTGATGATGTTAAAAGTAAATAGCATTTTTGTCAATGACTATTTTGAATGAGTTTAGTTTTAGGCTAAAACTGCCTAGAACAAAGTCTCAGGCATTAGGCAGCATGTTCTTTAGCATTTAATGTGATAACTTTCTGTGAGAAAGACACACCTGGTTCTTTTCACCACTGCTGTGAACGTTTTTGGTTGGAATGGGTGAAATTCTGTTTTGGAACGCTAGGTGGTTATTTAAAAAAAAAAAAGGAGGGTTGGAGGTTGACATTGTACAGCTCCCAGTTGGTGTGCACCATCATTAAGGCTTTCAGTTATAAAATGAAAGAACCCTCATTAACCACACAGGTCAAATTGCGATTTGCTGAGATCTTCCGAATTTCGTCTGATGAACTTCATTTTTTACAAATTACTGACTCTCAGACATACTTGATGCAGTGGATAACGCAGAAAGCTCCTGTGCACCAGTATGGCCAGTCTCACAGTGAAAATGATTGGACAGTCAAAACAGTCTGGAGAACATCAGGCTGAAGTGGATCAGACTAGCTTTGCTTTGCTAATTCACTTTTGTTGGCAGTGGCACAGCACAGCACGGCACGAACCACAGAAATGGACTAGAACTTTGATAAAGTCCTAAGTCTCCACAGCCTGTCAGTGGCTGGGGGAGCACATAAGGAGCTCTGTGGTTTTGCATTGTTCATGTCCACAGTCCAAAATGATCTGAAGATGGCACAGAGGATGAGGTTTAATAGCTGAGCAGGAAAAAACAGGCGAGAGGGAGAGGCTTTGTGATCAATTCAGTATTTTGATCACATAAGATGGAGACTGGCCATGATATTCAACACGTCTGCTGAAATAAAGTGACATTTCACCAAAAATACAGGGAATAGGTTCAGGGAATAGTCTGTATATTCTGATATGTTTACACATGCAATAAAATTTTTCAGCTGTCATCCCAATGTTATGTTCAGTTATAATTTTGGGTTGAAATAGTGGTCAAATCTGGATGGAGGTTATGCAAAAAAAACCTCTGTTTAATTACATTAAATAATAATAATAATAATAATAATAATAATAATATGTTAAATTTATATAGCGCATTTAACAAATCCAAGGTTGCTTACATTGAAATAAACCAGAAGTCCACTGGTGAATTTTTCTTTATTGTATTTGACAATGTGTTGCCAGATATAGTGGTTTCCCACCAAACCTGGCCCATTTTGTTTGGATTAGGTGGACAGGACATACAATTTTTCTGGGGATGAAATGTGCTGATCTTCCAAAAGGAGTTGGAGCCAAAGTGTACCCTTCTTTCAAAAAGTATTGGGACTGAATTTGACTGATCTTTCCCAAAATGTGTCAAGAATAGAATTTGCCAACCTATCAAAAAGTGATGAAGATTAAATTTACTCTAAAATCTTTCTAAAAGAGTTGGGGGGGAAAAGGCAAAGTGAATTTGGGTGAAATTGTTTTGGTATACCAAACAGCAAGTGCAATTGCACCATGAGAAAACATAAATAGGAGACAGAGGGCAGTGATTTGTGTACTTTGACCACCACTGTGCGGAACATTGCAAAGAAAAGGCTACCACCCTTGCTGTGCTATTTTCACGGGTTTGCTCGAAGTATATATCAGTGTGTGTATATAAATATATGTATATATACACAAAAGTACAAAATTCTATAAAATACCAAAACTATAAATCATTGCCATGGAGCTTATAGCAGCTTGAAGCTTCTTTTATAGTGTTTCATTGTTTGTTTTCAAATGTATTTCCTGGCATTCATCCAAACTATGCTACATCAACAAGCCAGAACATACAAATGATGGCCATTGATTGTTGCAGTGAAATGTTGTCTACATGTTTTGGTTTCGCGGATACTCCATTCAGCAGAGCTGCCATGTTGCCTTCTTTCAGATCATAAGATAAAAAAGTGACAGCAAGACGGAGCGATTGGGGGACAAATTCCTGCTCTTGCCAAGACAACTTCCCAGCAGGCCAGTGCTGGCTTTGTGTAGCCAACAGAGAATACACTGTCCCAACAGCCTCGCTCCCTGCACAAGATCAACCAAGAACTGAAGTTCATAAACACATAGGCATGCTTGTGGAACCTTAAAGAAATGCTTTGTAGAAAAATCATATCCCCAGTGTTCCACTGACCCCAAATGTGATCCATCCACTAGTCACCAAAGCCTTTTACCCTCCCAAACATCACAAAAATCTCCATTGGGTCTCGTTGGGCCCTTTATGAAGGTGGAGCAATTTAGGACAGTGTGGATGTGGTTTAGGACAGTTTACATCTGTTTTTTAAACACCATTCCTGGTGTTTGTCTTAAATGGCTGCCTGTAGCACTAAGTTTAGTTCATTTGAACTAGTCATACTGTGTCCTAAACCACATCCACAAGTATGTTTCACTTTAAAGAAGGGCTGGATGTGGTTTGAAGAGGTCCAGAGAATTTTGAGGATGTGTTTATGGTAAAAAATGTGGATATTTGGGTGACTGTTAGAAATGTTAGTGATGAAATCACTTTCAATAATATAAGCAAAGAATAAACAACCCGTGACTCCTAACCATTGAGTACTACCATCCAACTGGATCCACCTCCACGGCATTAGGTGAGTTCTAAGTCATCATGGTAGCTTGAATCCTTCCGGGGTTCATAAGGACTAGGAGTTAATATTTTGCAAAGTATTGCTGATTTTCAAAGTGTTTCTTGTGATATTTCTTGTCTTTTGTCAATGAAGTTTGATTTAAGACTACAGGCTAGCCTCTGCTACATTTTTTTACATTTGCCCTATTGGATTTTGCTTTTGGATTTTTGGATCACCTCTGTTAGATCCATTTGGATGATGCTGATTTTGGGCTGTCTGTATGTATAGACTGTATTTTTATTAATAAATTCCAAAGTGCACATGAGACTGCGTCTGATCAGTTCTTATAGAATACTCAGCAAAGATGAATATGATGCGATTAACTTTGGCCCATCAATGAACCATGTTGGGAAACCATGTTGTCACTCAAATAAATCCCTAACACACTTCAAGGTTGTATCAGCCCAGGTTTGTTACTGCCAGTATGACACTACCAGTATATGAACTGAAGTATTTGTATGCCAGAGCACTACACGATACGTCTACCAGAGCGCTTCTCAAAATAATGTACGATCGGATTAAATTGCTTGAACATGTAAACGTGGAACAAACGAGGATCTCTTTATTTAGCGCCCATGTAAACAGTTCGTTTAGGTTATTTTAATCCGATTAAATGTAATCAGATTGACAAAAAGTGTCCATGTAAATGCAGCTATAGATGGTACCTAAGGAAGTACGTTTGACAATATGAGGCCATAGAACCTGATTAGAATTCTCTCAGGAGGATAGCAAAGCTCAGAACCGCTAGGGATCACTATGAATATGTTGTTGTGCCATCCGAGATGTCTAATGCCCCCTCTGTATTCCAAACATTCACAAGATTAAATAAAGATTTATTGGTCCCACAATTGGGAAATGTGCATTTTTATGACAGAAAGTGGACAGAACAAAGTTAAGAGCACCAAAAACAATATTCCACACAACAGTACAGTATAAAAAGAACACTATACAAGTCATTTAAAAACATGTGCATTGAAAAAAACAAGTGTGTATTCTATGTGTATTCTAGATGTAATTTAATTTTCATATACAGAAGTAAATACATATATAAACACACACACACACACACACACACACACAAACACATGCAGGTATTGCCAAAAAAATGTATAATGCCGCATAAACGGAAATGCACTTTGTTGATCAAAAAGGTCTTGGCAGATAGTATAAAGAAATGATCTAACCAGAGAGAAAACAGGTGCAGATGACGACAGACCAGTCATTAGTACAGCCCAGTGATTAGTATGCCGGTGATGTTGAATGACGATACTTTAATCTAGCTATATTATTTCTTTAGGCACTTTGCAGCCTTTCAAAGTAAAACATTTGTTCACACTTCCCTCATTATCAATCTATGCAGTATACCAAGGATAAGACCGTTTGACAGGTGTAAAATACATTTTTTGCACCAAAAAGGAAGCAGAGTGTGTCTAAAGCAAAATATAGTTTAGGGTTAGGGTCAGGGTTAGTTTTGGAGTTTAGGACTTTCCGCATCTCATGGCATTTCAATCGGAAAAAAAAAAGGAATCAACTTATTATTTCCCTCCCACTGTCCCTCAGTCACCGCTGATTCTGTCAGTGTTATGCAGTGCACATTAAAATACATAGGGTAGTGAAACGTTGGTTATACATAGGGTACATTTCTTTACATTGTGTAATAATTTGTTATTGAAATGTTCTATTAGAGTTAAATTAAAAACATTATTCCTGTATTATACACTAATATTGAGAATGTTGTTTCATTCTTCCTTGAGTCATGGACTGAGACCAAGGGACAGAACTTTCGGGAGGCGTCCTGACGCAACATCCCGCAGTCGGCTCTGATTACCCGCCCCGCCCCCCAGCCTGGTGGTCTGAGCTCCGAAAGCTTTATGGCAGAGGATGGATGTGGACGTGTAAGCAGATCCCCGCTGCGAGTTCAGGCTGTGATCTAGGTTTTCACCACTCACTGATCTACATGTCGCCTTCAAATGCTGCCGCAGCCTCATCCGGACACTGACATATTAGTGTGGAAAAGCCAAGCCACATTAATGTGCAGATTCTCTCTCCAGACCCTTTGATTCGGACATTGCATGAAGGATGTCAGTGATGTACGCTGGTGACCTAAGCACGTCACAGCTCCTTGGACATTCACCACCTCGCTGTCAACCAAATATGTCTACATACAAAAAAAAACATACTTCTCACACTAAAATTGCATCTAAAAGCAAAGCAATCTACAGCACCGTTGCAAATGAATTTCTAATCAGTTCCAAAACATTATAGTACAGAATAGGGCATTAACAGAATAAACACATATAGAGAAACAAGTCGACGGCCACTTAGAAAAGTTGATTAGTTGTGTGTTTTATTCTCTCTCTCTGCAATCGCTTGTGGATTTAATGCAGTCTCTGCCTCTAATTACTATAGTACCCTCAAAAAGGCAGTAACGTTTTCACGTAGAGTGGAATCCAAGCAGGAGACCACAACCAGACAAGAGAGACCACAGCAGAGAACACAGACATCACATCACACATGTGGAGAACCTGTGGGAGGTAAAATACAGGGAAAGGGCCTGCCACCAATAAGGGGCACCCAGGGAGCAGTGTGCGGGGACAGTCCCCTGATCAAGGGAACCTCATTGATGACACTAGCAGTCCAGGGATTTTATCTCTTGATCTCCTGGACTCAGTGCGAAATCCCTAACCAGCCAGTGTTCTGTGCACTGATGCCCAATGCACTGATGGCATTTACACATAGTGTCATATAATGCCTGAAACCACATAAGCAAGTCTACTAGTGATTGAGTGCAAGTTCAACCATATTTCCAAAATTCTCTGTGTTTAAATGAATTATTTTATGATGCTAAAGTTTGGGCTGTGAATTTAACGCATGAATTAGATTAATTAATCACAGGAAAAAAATTATACACGAATAATTTTAATGCAATTAACGCTTTAAGACCAGCCACTAGTTGGCAGACATGCGGTACTTCAAATCAAGACCCAAAATACGTCATCTTCCCAAATCACTGCTGCGTGAGCAGCCCGAGAGAGCGCAGTTCAGCTCACAGCGTGCACGGAAGCTTGTGAGATTTGGAAAAAAATGCCAAAATCGCTAATAAACAGTTGTCCAAAGATGTCTTGTGAATGTTTTTTGCCGATTCTGACTCTGAAGGGGAATATTTTCCTTTTGGAAAAGACGCTCGTGTGTCTCCCGGTTCAACTTTGGAGCACAGCTTCACTGTGAAAGTGAACACGAAGCACAAACACATTTTTATTTCAAAACTTTGCCCAACGGGAAAGTGTGTACCAATGGTGATTCGCAGTGTAGGAGAGGTAATGGTCGAGCTAGTGGCAGCAGGAAAGAGAGAGAGGTGCGAAACTGTAATTAGCCATAGCATTTAGCTTTCTCCATCCAGACCTCCAGAGGGGCGGAATCTATCTCAGCGCTGTGGCCGCAGTGTGTGTGTGTGTGTGTGTGTAAGAGAGAGAGAGAGCTGGGAGACGTAGTTCATCAAAACTTACAACTGTCATATACAGTAACCTAATTCTTAAGTTTGGTTCAGTCAGTGATAAAAATGTCATGACCACTGTACCCTAAGTTATAGGCTTGTAATTCAATAATAAATGGTTAAAAAAAACTTCTTCTTGTAAGTCTCTATGCATGTGCAATTAAATGCGATGAATTAGATTAATTAATCGCCTCACCATGAAATGAATTAGATCAAAAATTTTAATCTCTTGACAGCACTAGTTGAAATATTACATCCTAAATTGAAATTTGGGGACTGTTTGGCCTTACAATGCCCTTAATGTACCTCTCCACCATGAACAGATTAATTTTAGGCCAAAATGTTCCAAAACCATGTCTCAGGCATCAGCAGCACATTCATAACCACTTTATTTAATGACTCTATGTGAGGGAACTTTTAGAAGCAGAGGTCTGGTTCCATCCCCCGCCACTGTGAGGAAACTATTACTTTTACTGGAGAGTCATTTGGAGCCAGTATTGAGAATGTGACGCCCACAAAGTCTCCAACTTGCTAGCATCAGCCACCAGCACATTCCTTGTCCACAGTACAGTGTTAGAATTTTGACGCTCCAGCCACAAGCTGATTAAGCACACGTTTATACAAGCCTGTAACACGGCTACGGGCCTCGCGGCGGGGGGAGGCTGTTGTTCTGACCCTGTAAACCTATTTGCCTGGCTAATAAAACATTCACAGGAGGACAGGAATTCCACTTTTACAGCTTCCCTCTGTCTGTGGTCGTCGGCTTCCAGAGGCGACCGGCAAACAAAGACCCACTGTTCCAAAGAGTGTTCCGGCAAACAGGGGAGTGTGCTAGTACCAGCTGACCAGCTTTACATCGTGTCCGTGTTACATGATGAATGGGCAAATATGAATGGTCCATAATGTCTTGGAGCATCATATTTTTTGCTTTCATTTTGTGTTAAGAAGATTTTTGCTTTTGAACAAAATGTAGACATTCAAAGTTTTTGCAGAACAGAGATGTGCCCTGTCAAGCACTTACGACTATATGTTTTACATAATTAATTTCACAATTCATTTTTTTTTATTTGTAGTTCTCTTTAGAAGATCTAGGTAGAAAATCAACAAAACATGTAGTCTGACCCAGGGTTAAATTTTAGCATTTGGCCATGGACGTCTGTGCCATTCAATCAGAGGGGGACTTGTCCCCCTCACATTTCATAATTGTTTGTTTGGACCCCCCACTTTAACATAAACAATTAGCTCACCAGTACTGTTGAATCTTAAATCTTTCGCAAATGGATCCTCTCCACTAAACCGATAGAAGAACACACACCACTTGAAAGCCTGTCACTGGACTGACGAAACCCTAAACCGGATTTCCATTGGTGTGTGTTCTTCTATCTATTAAGTAAAGAGGATTCTTTTGCGAATTATTTTAGATTCAAGATTTACCAGGGGTTTGAAACACCCCCACCCCTAAAAGGACGAGATTTGCACGCATGCAGCAACCCCGTCCCCACCCTAACCCTGCCCCAGCCCCACCCAAACCCCGCCCCAGTCCCACCCAAACCCCGCCTCAGCCCCATCCAAACGACGCCTCAGCCCCATCCAAACCCTGCCCCGCGCACAAACCCCGCCACACAACACCCTCATATAAAAATGCCTCCGATGCCCTTGCATTTGGCTGTATATTTATTGCTGTGGTCAGGAAAAAACTTTTATGATGTGTCAATAGAAATGACACTAAATGTGTTGGAATGACATCTGAAAGTATTCAAAATTCAAGAAATATGGTTTTGTCTGGACAGGGAAAGATAAAGTAGTTGAGCATGTACAGTAGGAGGAGGAGGAGGAGGAATAAACTAAAATTTTCTACATAGTTAGAGGAAATAAAATGAAGCTGTAGATGGTTTTTATAGCACAAATAATGTTTATTATGAACATATACTATATCAGAGGAGCCTCAGCCCAGGATTGGAAGTGAATTTTGACACTGTGGAGACTTTCCATAGAAAGAAAATGTTATTCAAAGTATGAAACATAAATTATTATACTTATCTTAAAATGATTTATCTTCCCTAGCTCACTTTTGTCCAACAGCAAATCCCAAAAAGATTACAGAGGGAAAAATCTCATGGAATGCAGAAATGGAATTTCAGAACCATAGTCAGGATTAGTGGGTCTTTTTTTGGACCTCCAGGTTAATGTACATACTTACATGCATGTACAATGGAAAGTGACAATTCCGTCATACGTGCAGACACCTAAGCACGAAAATTCTTCCTCTAAAGCAGCCAGAACCAAGGCAGTGTGTGGGGACTGTATCTTGTTCAAGGTAAACTCAGAGGAGCCACTAGTAATCTTAAAACCACAACTTTTTGATTGCAGGTTCAATGCCCTAACCACTTGGCCCCCAGTTGCCCCAAGTGTTATATAAACCATGAATATGCTTTTAAATATATAACATTTTTATGTATTTTTTATCATTTATCCTAAACTGAATATCTTAAAAGCAACTGTTAAATTAGAATAAAAGAAAATACTACATACCACCAGGGTCCACCATGTCCTTTGTAGAAGTGTTTGACCTTCACCTTCTCTAGACGCCTACAATCTTCCTGGCCCGAGTGCAGGAGGAAATTACGCTTCTGATTGCCAAACTTGCTTTAATTATTTCACCTTTTTACAGCGCCAGAGTACGGCTCACGTGGCTGACATTTCCTGCAAACAATGAAACATTTGTTCTGGTTCTTTTCACTCATAAAAAAATATTTGAGAATAAGGGAAAAAATGGAGTGTGTGGGGGTCTGGGGTTAAAGGTAAGGTCCAGCATGGGCCTGGGCATTTTAACATGTGGTCATACCTAGATTTGTTGGTGAATTTAGCATTAAATGTATCTGTCACATCCATCCTTCAGTCTGATTCTCAGGCTCTTTTATGTCTATAGATGCAAGCCGGTGCCATGTCATAAAAAACAGGCCACTATTTGCCAGTAATTGTTTTAGCCACTAAAAATCCTCACATCCCGCCAAGTGCACATAGATCAACCACATGCTATTCCTTCCATTATTACACCTTCTCCTTTTAGGAGTAGTTCAGCCAAAACGTAATTTATTGACCCTGGATATGGTTGATCAGCCAAAATGCATTAAGAGTCCAAATTCTGCTTCTTTACTTTTAGATCTGGATCTAGGAGGCTAATGTTGCTAACGCTAGGACTCAATAGTCAATATTCACCATAAGAATAGAAAACAATTTGCCCTGAATTACAGTACTACATAGCATGCTTATCCTCACTGGCCACTTTATCAGAAACACCCATCAAATGAATGCACTATATGGGTGTGCACCCCTTGCCATCAGATGCCTCTACCAGATACACCAATGATAAACAACCACCACTGTCCAGATGTGATAGCATTTGGGTGGTGGATTCTGTAGATTGTATCTACTAATATAGATAGTGTCTATAGTAACCACCAATCTACGGATACTGAGGGTTGGGAAGAAGAAGGACCATAATAGAGTCAGAAAAAGGATAGTTATGTTAAAGGATGGGGAGAGGGAGGACCACACTATCCATCCATTGAAAGAGATAGGACAGATGGATTCTGAGTGGCTATGATATCGATACAAATGTCTACAGTAAACCGTTTCACACAAAACTTGCTCTGAATGACTTTTTTTACACATCAACCATAATATTATAGATTTTTTTTCCAAGTATTGTGTGTGAAATCTTTGAAACCCACTACTGTCCATGGCCACCCTGAGAGTGGAGAAACCCAGCATTTTTAGGAAGCAGAAGAACTTCCCAGATGAAAAATTGAGTCCAGATCCTCTGCGGTGCAGAAACGCATGATCTAGCATGAAAGAAGGGGAAAAAACAGACTGGTTGGTTGAAACTCTGCTTTCATAATGTGATTCTGCTGTGTGCCCCACAGAGGCCTTCTGCTGCTGGACCTGTCAGCCCTCGTTTCTCACTAGCACATGAGAACGGATCGCCTATTTATAAACATGTGGTGAAACAAGCCAGCAGCCGTAATTCTGACAACATTTAATGAGTCACTTCTAGATGCCTTCACACCGAGTCACCTTGATTAAGATTTAAACGAAGGAGACGTGCAAGCTCCAAATAAAACTTTTGTCCTAACACAACAATTAAACACTGCTTATATCCACTTACTATATAAACACGTCAGCCCGCCTCGCACCTAATCAGAAGTAGCTTGTCTCCGGATGATGTCATGGTGATAAAGAAAAGAGCAATAATGTCTGATTTCCCAGAACGCCAGCCAAGAGCGCAGCATGTCTCAGTAGGGTGTTTTTTAACATGCTCCTCTTTGTGACCTTGTAAAAGCATCAAGCATCTCGGAAGCTTCCAGAAACGTGGATGATAGGTCTTTCACCGGGATCAGGGTTTGAATCCCAGCTGTAACATGTGCCAACCTCATTCTGACCTAAAACAGGCCTTTTGTATATTTTGTAACATTCTATAGCATATACCCATCAGGGTACCCAGAGTCCATTTAACCAATACAGATCGCACATTATCACCATTAACATCAAGACAATGATCAAGTGGCAGTGGATCCTCCAAGCCGTAAAGGTCAGAATGCACAATCTCCAGTATTCTCCTCCGTTATTTTATAGATTTACACAATAAAGACCACAAAAGGGTAAAGGCGAACATAATACTGTGCCAAATGAGTTTCAATATTCCACCAGAAAAGTTCCAGACAGAGGTGTAAACGTGTGCAGCAATGTGTCGAGCTCAGCTTGTTTTGGATCAGATTTGCCTAAATGTGGTTTTGTTCAGGCAGTCTGTAAAGCATCTCATAGTCGATGGTGTGTATTCTTCCTATTTCTTTCATCCCAACTCAAGTCAACAAGAATTTTAATCATAATAATAATAATACATTTTATTTCAGGGCGCCTTTCAAAAACCCAAGGTCACCTTACAAAAATAAGAGATAAAAACAGTACATTACAATCCATTACAATAAGATAAAATAGGAAAAGCAATAGAAAAGACTGGCAGCAGTAAAAACTGTATTTAAAGTGAGTGATTTTGCCCTTCCAATGTTGGCAAAAACTTTCCTGAGAGGGACGACAGGTTGGGGTTGTGATGCGGGGCTGCTGTCACACTCTTCTTCAGAGTCAGACCAAATAGGCTGTTGTGTTCCTAAGGTTTTCTGGTATGGACACAAAAATGGAAAAGTACTTGTGAGCTGCAGCATAGAGGCAGCTATCACTGAACACAAAGTACTTAAAATGTGCTTATATCTCTCTTAATTTACCCCTGAAAATGCACTGAATTAAGTGGCCATTCATTTGTGACCCCTTAAATATAATATTTAAGATTAAAGGCATGAGTGTGAATCCCCTTAATCTTACTTTTAAGGATTTAATTTAGGAGGTTCCATTATTTAAGGGGCACATTTAAAAAATGTAATAGATAAATCAGTTGTTTTATCCCTTAATCAACCTTATTCTGTGCTCCTTTTCCCTTAATGTTCCTTAATTTCCCATACAGGAAATATTAGGCTAATTTTAAGGGTTAAAATTAAGGCTGTTGGTTTTATAGTCTCCTTTATATCAACTGGTGCTGAGGTAAATAATACAATTAGTGTGGAAAAAATATGCATCACAAATATCAACATGGGCAGGACCAACCACGCAGAAAAATGTCAAACAAATTTTAGCAACACTCAGGCTTATACATACAGATGTGATATTAAACATTTTAATAGTAATACTCGCTAATTGATTTGAAAATCAGTTCCTCCCACCCTTACGATCAGAAGTTTATGCCACAGTTGAGATGTCTGCCCCTGAAAGCTCCCACACAGAAGGTCATTAGATGAAAAGGTTATTAATGTGATGCCTAAGACCTTATTTTACCAGAGTTTTGGCGTAAATGAAACCCATCCATCGTGGAGGGATAAATGCCGGGTGTTGTGAGGCAATATAGTCCCTGAAGAAACTGATTTGGCTCAGATTTATTATTTTACCATCAACATTCCTTATAAACACTCTGAAGACATGTGTAGGTTCACTGAGGTTCAACAGTAAATAAAACTCATATATTTGTGTTGGAGACATCTGGTTCCATTCACCACCACTGTAAAAAATTACAGTGAACCATCTAACACCAAGCCTCTGTATGATTTTGTTTACACATGTGAATTATGGGGGAACTTAGGAAAACTGGTGTTCGTGCTTTACAGATTTTGTAGATTTTGTAGACGTGTTTATGTAGCAGACAAAACATGGACAAAATGTTATGTCTGCTATGTTCATACTTTTTATAGACCTCATACAGCAAGCTACATGTTATCACTGGGAGGAAATCCTGGTCACTATAAAGAACAGTTTCACAACAAGCCCACCCCGAACAGCGCAGTTCTTCATCTCGAAATTTAAAAGTGGGTGGAATTTCCCTTTAGTTTGCTCTTTCCACTCCCGATAATCAGCGTAATGATATTGTTTGTGCTCATGCAGTTGTTAAAGTTTTTTAACCAGACGAGCCAAGTCTAGCAAACGGTCCATCCCCTGGACCAACCATGGGCTGCTTTATTTCATCATGAAATTTTTATGTCTGGAAAAATAACAAGATGGAAACCTGCTCCAATCTCCCTCTCTCCCTCTCTCTCTCTCTCTCTCTCTCTCTCTCTCTCAGAAGGTGGGCAATTTTAACAAAAGGCTTCTGTTGTTACTGAATCAATGGTAATTTGTAACTTGGCCAAGGTCCGCTCAGAGGAAGCTCGCGGTTAAAGAATATTTCTTTCACATCGCTATCTGATGTCCTCTGGTAGAACGTCCTATACATTCCCTCAGAAATATCAGGGCTAGGCAGAAAGGGTCAAGGAGAGGGACGCCATACTTTCTATAATGTATAGGCCAGCGCTTTTTCTGACTTCATATATGCGATGTGGGATTATGTACCAAATGCGCCATTTTCCAAACAATCTCTGCCTACTATTGTGTTAAACTTCTTGTTGTGTAACTGGGTCTTTAAGACTGATATATGTAAACAAGCTCTGCCCTGATTGGCCATCCTCTGTTTGGGTCTTGTTTCGTAAGTGCATGAACTGAAATGTACAGTAACATCCCTAAACGTTATATTATAAAAAGAGTTCATATTTAAGAAACAAAAGTAGATTCAATCATAATGAAATTTTATAACTTTGTTATAATGGCAGATATAGCTCTGGCCACTGACAATTTTAAATCAGCATCTCTATGTGTATGACCATTTCATGCCAGTATCTGTTAAAGCACCTAATTCTGCTTTATGAGGTACTGATTAGTGATCACATCTTATTTAACAAGGAAAAGTATAAAACAAACCCTTTTTCTTGTGTAATATACAATGTTCTCTTTCAACTGTGGAAGTGCTCAGATCATTCAACCTCTCACTTCAGCCTGTCCAGGATTGTTCGTGCTATATTTTAAAAGGTATATCTTGAAAATAATTTTGGAGGAAAGTAAAATGAATACAGATGACTATGATTGAACATTACTGTAAATACAGAAAAACTACTGTAATAAGGATAGCTGTAATTTTATACTTTTTGTATGCTAAATAAGCCTATTCAGGCAGCGCAGTTCACTTTATGTCTCATTCTGGAAACCTGGACATAGACATGGCC
>JBBKCR010106845.1:0-23853 GCA_037577295.1 Ladigesia roloffi | reverse complement strand
GGAAATCAGCAACAATATCCACTCCTACATACACTAGTATAGAGTTTACCTAAACGTAATGTATAATAAACATGTTTTAAATTATTTTTTATATATTGTCATTTTAAATAGATATGAATGCAAATGCAATTACAGAAGTATAGCAACAGGATAAAATTACATATTAGACGTTGTTCACAGTGGAGTTGTACTATATTTTGGAACGGTCCGCGGGCTACTCATATGGTCTTTGGGGGCACTCTGGTTCCCACGGCCATCACGTTGGTGACCCCTTCCTACAGTTGGCCTAATGTCCTTATTAGAGCTGTGAGTAGAAGTTATCACAAAGCTATAATTTTTTGTGGTCAGCTGTGGAAGGGGTGGTTGTATGTTATGCAGCTCCTTTCCAGACGGGGTTAACACCTCCAAAACACGAATAAAAACAAGATAAAAGCGGATGAAAAAAGTAAAAAGACGGCCTTTTTATGAGTTCACTGGAATCCGCTCACTCAGTCTGTTTGAGCCGTAAGACAGTGAAGACGCGCGCGCAGCACAGTTCTCGGCTCGCGCATTCCTCTCAGAACGTAAATGCTGACGGTTTGAAAGAAACTCGACGTTTTTAAAAATGCACACCTTGTTTTAAATCCCATATGCCTGGACGGGAGATTAAAGGGTCGTTTTTCGATGGTTTCACTCTCAAGAAGCCACGGAGAGCGAGGCAGAGCAAGCCTGAGTGAGTAAGCGCGCGCGTGCACGCGAGGGAGACAGAGAGGGTACATGCAGCTCCTGTGAGAGCAGACCAGACTTCAACTGGGGTGCAGTGGAGCTAAAAAATATCCTCACTCTCTGTCTTTTCCTGTCTTCAAACTTTTATAGTCGTTGCGCTCGGTCCCTACACACCGCCTGTCAGTTTTTGCTCTCTTTTTCGGTCGTTTTTCTCTGTTAGACGTGGAAATGAAGACAAAAACCAGGGACCAAAGCTTGTCTGACTCCAGAGAACTAGATGGATCGTACGACCAGCTCACTGGTAAGTTTGCAACTTGTTTTACGATCAACAAAACGTGCAGTTTGGTCCAAATATTATGTTTAATCCATACGAAACATATATAGTGAAACTTAGTGTCAGCGTTTTAACAATGTCTGACAGAACTGCATGATTTGTTGTTGTTTGTGCATGTTTTTGTTTTTGTTGTATTTTGGGGTTCTCCTCGTTGACCTGGCTTTGTGAGCTTCTTTTTGGGATAGTTGGATTGTGGCACCTGTTAACACGTTTCTCCATGTGTAGCTGTCGCTACAGGGAGAAGATCTGTCGGAGAGTAAACCCACCCGTCAGTGAGTCTTGTTAGACCTCTCTGTGTGAAGCCGTTTTCGTGTTAGACTGTATTTTCGCTACCACACATTCAAGCAGAGGCAGGCTGTGCAACCACACAGTACCCTTACACCTCAGCTGACGTGCAGGAGTCAAGGTGGAGAGGCATGCAGGGGAGAGGAGCGGATGGAGGGTTTTATGTGAACTCGTGGGAAGGCATGCTGAAATAGAGAGCCAAGTGAGACCAAGTAGCAGGCTTGGGAGTTTCTGCTATTGTGTAGGAAACTGAAGGGTGAGGCAAGACTGATGTCATCTCCAATCACACATGGTTTAATGAAATTGGCCACTATATTATTCACACGTCTGGTGGGTTTTGCTGATGTTAAAAAAGGAGCAGGTAAAGGAAGCTCCTGCTTTTGACACCCAACAGACAGTTGTCTACAGAACATGCTCTGAAGCGAGTCCAAGTTTTATTTGATCATTTCAGCCAGTGTATGCTAATTCCCTGTCTTGCTGTGAATGCACATTTTGTTGTCTATAATATCCTATTCCCTGAGTGAGGTGGATAGAGGAGCTGCACCACTGAGAAGTATATCTTGTTTTGACCTTCAGGATTAGTGTAATATACAGATAACGATAGAACATCCAGGTGAGGAACCAGAAGCTGAGACCTTGACTACAAACTGTGGATATTATATCGACAAACATAGAGAGCAAAATCTAAGAAGGAAAATTGGAGAAGTACGTTTTTGTGCCAGATGTTTGGAAGTGGTCATTTAATGGCTTGGGACATTAGAACCTCAGAAATTGTCACCGTTGAAATTGGAGCGATGGTAGTGGTGGAAAAGTTTTTTATTTTTATTTTAGAATGCCGGTGTTGGCACTAGAGCATTAATGACTTAAAAAATTTTTTAGGTTGACTTATCTGTCATTAAAACCGATATCGAGTTGACTAATCGTTTGATGACATCATAAGAGGAACACAGGTGTCCAACATTTAACATTTCTGTTCACGTTCTCTGCAACATTAAAATTCAAAATGACAATTAAACACAACAACACAAAGCGTACAACAGAAAGTTTGAACAGCTTGAGCCGTGGGGGCACTCGGATACCGTTTCAGTGAAATATCTCCACACATGGGATTTGTGTAATAGCCAAAATGACAATTTAACACAACAAAACAAAGGCCGTTAAATTTAAGTGTACCACAGAAAGTGGGAACAGCTTAAGTCATGTGGGCACTCGGTGCCGTTTCAGATACTGTGCAGAATGCCAGTATTGTTACTGTATTTTAATACCAACTAGAGGATTGTGCTGGTCACGCTGTTTGTGTGTCTATAGTGAAATATCTTCACTCATGTGATGTGTCCGTCTCCTCTGCTGCTGTGTCTCTTGTTGAGAATTGTGATAATTGGTTAAGTCAAGGAACTTGTGTCAGCGTAAACCAATTCAGTGGTAGAGACTATAGGTCGACCAATATGGGTTTTTTTGTAGCCGTTGCCGATATTTTGGAGTCAGGGTCAGCCGATGGTCGATATATGCTGTCGATATTTTTTTACCCAATAATTGAAGGTTTCCCCTCTATTGGATGTAAAATATATGTTAAATAATGCCAAATATCGTCCCGATATATCGGTCGACCTCTAGTAGAGACTGTATTATGTACACAAGCTCGCACACAGAGAGGGAAAAACACAAGCTAGTTGACCCCTTGTAGTGGGTGCCTCTGAAGTCGAGTAGTCAACTATTCACCTTTTGTTAATGCCCTAGATAGCACAGTAAACAGCTGATTATTCACTTCACTGAAGTCCTACTTTTATACATTAGCATTTTTATATACTAACATGTTTATAAAGCATTTTATTTAATATTCAAGCTATTTATTAACTGTGTAATAACTCCATGTTGATTTGCAGGTTTGCAGCAGCTGCTCTCCTATACAACTGTCAGGCTTGAATGTTTTCTCTTGCTATTATAATGCATCTGCACTCTACATTTGCCTTAAACAACCTACCAGTCTGCTACATAATAGGATTGAGAGTATTTGTGGGGTTGCTTTTTCTATTTTGTCTGATCTGGTTAGGCGCTGACGTTACTTTTCTTCCATTCTTCTCATCTCTTTCTCAGAGTTGTCTATTGTTTGCTTGTACCAGAAGCATACTTTTGTAGATGCTGTTTAGGTATGTCCATTGAAATGAAGCCCCAAATTCTACATATCCATACATTTGTATGAAACTTGACTGCATTTAGACTACTTGGACTACTAGGTTTGTATCTAGACGGACTTCAAAGAGCAATTGGAACAATAAGTCTGATAGAAATGTGACATATCCATAAGGAGCACAGCCTTGGGCTTTGACGGGTGATTTAATTTAGCTCCTAAAACTAGATGCAATAACAGTTAAGCGGCCATTTGCAAAGAAATGACCTATTTCGGAAATTAGGAAAATAATGTAGTTGACATTGTACTAGAACATTTATCACTAAGGCACTGGTCCAACATGTTATTAAGCACAATGAGTGGAGAATTTTTTGGTGAATTTTGGCTTGATAAGTGACAGAAACAATATTCTTCTCAAAGTTTTACTGTACCTCGCTATCAGCTCATTGGAAGTTAAGGTTTACATGGAATTCTTACAATATGTCATCTTATCTAGAGTCCATATATCATCAGTGCATCAGCTTTAACAGGTTACTTTAATCTATTTAAAGTTATCAGCAGTTTAAGCTGATCTTTTTCAGAAAGAATTGTTTTTTGGGATTTTTTAACGCATAACAGTCTGCCAAGATTTAAATAAAAAACATGTGGGTTTCAATTTGACTCTGTGTTTTGCCTTCTGTTAATGTGAATTACTGCCAATTCTTATTTATTATTTATTTAAGTCACCACTATTTCAGCCTATTTAGCATATTCAACCCATTAACCTGCTCCTTTCTGATTACTTTTAATCTTAAACTCCATCTGATTCTAAACTTCCACCTTTCTTTTCAGTGTTTGTTGACAGATAGTCTGGTCTAAACTTTAAATGACATTTTATGTACTGGAATGGAGGTGGAAAAATGCATAATTGTGCATAATATTGATCGTTTATAAGAATCATTGTTACTAGCAATATCATAATCAAGTACCAATACATTAAATAAAGGATCCCCTTAAATTTTGGCCAAAAAGAAACAGTCTTGCTGTTTTCAACTTTAAAAATATGAATTCTTGATCTATTTTAATTTTAGTGTTCTAAAATATGAATATTCAGTGTATTCCATAAATTATTCCATAAGTTATTAATTTAAGTGAATTGTGGTGATTTTTAAGTGATAATCGTTTCCTTATATAACCACTGTTTAATTGAGGTCAGAGATTTTGACCCCCACTGAGGGGTGTTTGTAAAAGCCATCTTGCTGAAATGATATCGGCTTATTTGGAGCTTTGCTGTAGAACTTTGTTTATCAGATCTGGACTTTTCCTTCCCTGAGCAGTAGTATATCTCCGTGCTGTGGGTTGTTGGTGTGAAAGTGTGGCTGTGTGGGAGAGGCCAGTGTGACTCAGAACTGCCTCTTCAGAGGCTCTGGGTGCGGGCTGTGGACATGTGATGGGACTGACCTGCGTTGCTTTAAGGTAGCGTGGGAGATAGCAGACTTTAAAACCTATCCCTTTGATTTGAGCAGGAATCCAGTGCTCTAGAAATAGCTCCCTCACAGTTTGCTCACTCCCCCCCTCCCCCTCTTTGTAATTTTGAGCGCACTGTGCCAAAAGATCAAAGCACGATTACAGAAGTCATGTCTGGTAATGCTTTCTTTGAGCGAAAGGTAACATGTTCAAAAGAATTAACATTATATGAGGATACTGGATCCAGCTATTTATTTATTTATCTACATATGCCTTTTTTGTCCTCCGTGATGCACTCAGCTTGCCGAAGAGATGTTTACTGGTATGAGATGAAAGTGACTTTCCTTTGTGTTTACTTCACCTGGTGAACTGTGACATCTATTTTTGTGCTGTTTGGGTTTGCCTTTCATCCTTGTGCAAGGGAGGAGTCAATTCAATTTCACTCTTTTCGATGAATTCATTTTGTGTTGTCACCACGCATTTGCATTCGGTTCTTCAGCTCTTGGTGAAACTCTTTGAAATGCGTAGAAAAATACCAAGAGTAGACTCTATTTGTGCCCTGTTTTTGCAAACTTTAGCTCGCCACTTTTTCATAATTCATGCTGCAACTAATATTTCATGGCAGAGATGTGCTATATTGAAAGCCTTCCTTATACCTTCAGACTCACCGCCTCCATTAAGTGTAGCTGATGGAAATCCATCAAGTCTTTCTATTTCGGGAGGGATGCAAAGTCATCTTTCACTCAGTTTGTTCAAGACGTGTGCTAGTTGGGAGTGCGTGTGTATGTATATAATTGGTGAACTCACATTAAATCACACTATATCCCATAATAGGTGATTGACTGGTCACTCTGATCATTATAATGGACAGCTGTGGCACTTTCTATCTTATCTTATTTCAAGAACACACTGAAGCTGTTGAAACACATGCTCAATGTCCACATCCAGCCAAATCATTTGCTGTTTCCTGTGAGCATACGTAGTGGTGCATTCCCACAGCAGTGCTTTGCGAAAATTGGTGATTGTAGTGGCACTTTTCCTCAAGAGCCTGCTGAGACTTTCATCTTGTAACAGTTGAGAAAATAGTTGCAGTTGAGAGGGAGACAACACTTCAAATAAAGGCTTAAGCGTTTACTTCATCGCTTCAATGTGAATGGAATGAAAAGCCGCTGATTATTGCTGGCATGGTAACCCAACCCACTGTTTTGCTGCTCCATTGGAAAGATGTGCTTCAGTGGCATTTATGCTGTGGTATGGTGGTAATTTATCTTGTGCCACACATTCTGCAAAAAACAGCCTTTATATACATTTTTAACCAACAGTAGACTATTAAATAATTGCAATGACACATTGAATCGTGTTGTTTTCACTTTGTATGAATTTGAAGTGATATTACAAATATATATCATGGTATATCATAGTACCATGTCAAGCCTGGCCTGGTGTTTAGTCAACATACATTACTTTAAAATTTTTGGCTTAATTAGCTTTGTAAAATACTCAAATCCAGTATTTTATGCATTTATATTATATGTGAAAATAAACATACATACTCTGCATATTTCACTATAAATCTACACTGGAGTAGAAATGTGTATATAAATATATAAATATATATTTCATTTCTAAGATTTACACATTTTACACATTTTCACGTAGAAAATTTTAAATTGTTGGTCAAGACATAAACAGTGTGACATTATTTATTACATAATTTATTTATTATTACCACACTTCTATAAAAAGGTAATCTTAAAAAAATTAAGTTTTGTCAATCTTTTGAAATTGTATTATATTGGTAAAGTTGCTTCTGATGTGCAGTTCCACTGTACACTGATTAATACATGATTTCTCATCTATTATATCTCAGACCTCTTACCACTCTGCAAAATTCTCTGTTATTGTTGCCTGTCTTACTGTGGTCTGACCATTCCCGTCTACTTCTTCACCACATGGAATCTATGAGTCTCCTTTCCACTCCAACTGCTCCAGTTTGCACATCGGTGTCCACACAACTTACTGATCAAGGCCAGCAGGGCTGAAATACACAAACACTCACGCTCTCCTCCAATCACACAACGCAGACAACGACCCCCAATTCCCTTCAATAATCACCCACAGGTGTTCTTGTGATCATGGTGCAGGAGAGAAAAAAGGTCTCGTGACGGCACGAAGGTGCAGGACATCACAGCCAAGATAGCACAAATGATCGCAATGAGTGACCTGCCATTCGTCTTAGTATAGTATATAGAAGTATCGGATCGGGACTCGGTATCGGCAGATACTCAAACACACCTGATCGGGACAGCCCTAAAACTAGGCTAACTACTGTATGGTTTCATTTTAGCATGACATTAAATGTGCTTCCACTTGTGTGCATGTTTTTGTATTTGTGAGAGACATCTTTCAATGAAAAAGCACCACACTAGCATGAGAGTGCAGCGCCCTCAGGCAGAATTTAACTGTGCCAATCAGTGAAGCATTCTAAAATGGCATGACCGGTGGAGATGGAATTATCCTACAACTTCTTCTGATTCACGATTTTTTAACAAGATTTGCGTGCAAATACTGGAGACATTCTCATAGAATATACAGTCATTTGCTACTCCTGGACTCTTGGATAGATCTAAAATGAATATAATTTATTGTTAAAAAATAGCAATAAAATGTTAATTCGCAACTAGGGTTTAAAGAGCTCACATATTCCTAACTTTACATCCTGTCCCAAAGTGCAATGTCCTTTCACATTCTTTACAACAAAACAACAGAGTAAAAAACATATATATATGGTGATCGCTACCTCTTGTCTGTAAGTAAAGGTTTATCTACAAGTGTGCTTTGCAGTGTAATGCCGTTGGAGGGTGTGCAAACATACTTAATATACTTAAGTGTAAAATTTAAGGGCTTTTAAGAAATAGATACAAATATCAACAAGGTGAATACAGAAAACAGTGCTGTTAGGCTATAAAAAATAAATCAAGTGTAACGTATGGTTATTAAGTAATGCAGACTCTTTGCACCACAGTTTTTGACAGCTCCAGTAAACAAATGTGGAACGTTGATAGGCGATTTACGTTTTCTTTTGGGCGGTATTTTATGAATATTGGGGAATTGGGGAATTGTAAATCACCAGGAAAATAAGTGAAATTAAGATTTCTGATGGAAACAAATTCCAGACTATTTTGATAGGTTGGAGTGACGTGCCAGTTCTTGTTATTCTTTGTTGAATCCTTTGTGTGGTAGAGAGATGAAGCAACAGGATATACAAATTAATATATATGAGATGAGTGGGTTGTTTGAGCTCCTGAATCTGAAGACCATACTTGAAAATTGCCCCCCTGAAGGAAACCGAAACAGGCTTGTTGGAGGCAGGTGTAATCTCACTGGAACTGCTGACTAATTGATTCATTCCCTGCTAGGTAGCATAGGAAATGGACCAAGTTACTGCCCAGTACAGCAGTGCTGCTGCACCCTTGAGCATTGCACCCAATGCTGAGTTGCTCTCCTAGGCAAATGAGTAAAAGAACTTGTAGATAACTGTGTAGAGAACGGGTGTTTGGCCTGATATCTTGTGTCATAGGCAGGCTTAATTGCAGTGATATTTGTGTTTGGGTAATTCCCTTCTACTAGCAAAGCGGGACCAGTGGTGATATAGAGTAACACAGGCATACAGTGACACTTTTCGTCATGCATGAACACTACACAGCACAAAATTATTTCTCTGCACTTACCAGGTAGTAGTGTGTGTGTGGGATTGTACCTTATGGTGTAAAAGGTTTGATTCTTCAGAGTTTTATTCAACATACAATTCTAATGTGGAGTGGAAGCATACACAATAGTTTGAGGAAATCACACAATGTTGTGGCCATTTATAGTTACAGTATAGCGCCTTTATATTTCTGGTTGCAGAATACAGATGTTTTTTTTTTGGCCATTGGTTCCTTCGTTGAGTGGATGATTTGAATACATTATTATGTAAAATGTTGTTAAAAATTTAGAAACCACACATATTAATTTACTTGAGAAGAAAACATCTCTCACTTCTTCTTTCATTTCTCAAATCCAAATTTATTAGGTGAAGAGGTTCTAATAAGAGGCTCTAGTAAGTGCCTCATAATTGAAAAACTTTATGTACATTGGGGATCTTTAATTTCTAACCAAATAAGATTTCTCAAAGCTGATTTGTTAGTCATTCACCTGTATTAAAATCATGACAATTTGGTGAAAATAAATGAAATATTTATTAACACAATCTATCCTAAAACACAAATTAAGCTGTCAAACAAACAATTCACTGTTACAGTTTAAGTGAAAGAGTGACTGCATGTTCACTCTGTGCTAGGTCAAAGGCAACTGGGCAAGGTTAAAATGTTTGCGTTGCCAGGGGCGTAGCACATGGGTGTGGGGGATACAACACTCTTACTTTTGCTAAAATGTGATTCCATCCTCCCCACTTTTGTGATTATATTGTATTAAATTGATTAAATTGTATTTATAATTTGGCATTCCTGTCTCAGAACCCCCCTACTTTTGGAAAGCTTGATACGTCCCTGTGTGTTGCACTTAAAATTAAATCAAAGCCACGTTAAAACTCATGTTGTTTGGCTTTATAAAGCTGAAAGTTTGTTGCTGGCTTGTTGCAACATTGACCTGGCATCTAAGATAAACTTACAAAGTTAGTGAGAACTGTAGGTGTTTCTTTGTCCTCTTCCAGTAAAAGAATGGTGGCCTTCCATTGGAAGTCTGACTTACCTAGCAGGTCCTGCAGAGAGGGACTTGTTGAAGGTGATGGATTATAAATGATTTCATTGTGTGTTTCTTTCTTTTGGAGTCTGATTTGACTGTAGGGTGTAAAGTTTGATACAATATACATGCAGCAAGAGATGTATCAAGGGAAATGTGGTTTGGACACAGAAAATAAGACTAAAAGCTCTTTTAGAACATGACATTAAAAACCTGATAGATATTAAAAAAGGCTTTAGATTTAAAGCAAACCTCTCACATACCGTTTGGACGCTAGTGTTTGTCTTTGTCTTTTTTCTTGTTGCAAATATTCCCTGCACTATTCCATTTTCCTTCGTCTACCAAAAGAGTGAGTCATCTTTAGCCACACTAAAAAGAAGGTCACTTTGAATCATGTCCCATCTCATCAGGCTAAGCACTTTTACATGGAAGCTTTTGAAGGTGGATGTTTGAGAATCTGGAAATCTCTCTTCTCTTCACAGCAACCTGAGTGGGATCTTAAACAAGCCTGGCTGGGCGTTATGCTTAAGGCTTTCAATGAAGATTTAATGTGAAGAATTAAGTCTTTCAGTATCACAATACCACCCCACATCCCTCTTTCTCTCTCCTACTGACACTTTGCTGGGTAGAGGAGGGCCAGATGGAGCTAATGAGTCCTACAGGTATTGTATTAATTCAGACCATGGTGTGTGGACTTTACCCCCAGCAACAGAAACCGATCAATACTCTAACTCCCCTTTTGACAGAGATCTATCTACCTGCTGCTTTAATACCCAGTGAGGGCCCTGCTTACAGAGGAAGATGCCTGAAAACAAGTTCTCCCTCCTTTCTCTCTCTCTCTGTATCTCTCTCTTTCTCTCTTTTTCTCTGCAATGCTCAAACAGAACACAGGAAACCCCTGCTTATTTGTTTCATTGGGGATTTTTCCATAAAACCGAATAGATCGTTATTCACGAACAACCTTGCAAATTAGTAGAAACTGCAGATATCCTTCAGATTTTTATTTCGTATTTTTGTGATGGTACATAATAATATACATTTTCTTGCCTTTTACTGTTAAATTATTAAGAACAATATAATTTACTAATTTTGTAACATAAATATTTACATAAATTCAGCTGTATTTCCATATAAAATATAACTGGATACATTTTTTGGTACTGTTGAGGGATTACAAAGAAAGCCTGTCTTGTGATATTGAAATGCCCCTGTACTCAGACGTTTGAAGTTAGTCAATCCGAGAACATTCTTTATTTCTCCTTGCTCCTGATTAGCAACTGTGCTGTACCGCAACTGCCTAGCATTCCCACATCAGTGTTTTTGCATGATGGACAAGCAGCTCTTGGCATCAGTCACTTTAACATCACATTTACCCATTTTTTCCTGTGTCTAGTCAAGTGTTATGACAGGAACATCATGGCGGATGGAAAAGGAATGATGGTTCAGCTTGGGGATTCATCTTAGGCAGCTTTTTATTCCTCTTAATGAATGACAGAGCAGACGGCACTGGATGCCAACAGAAGTAGGAGGATTGCTTTGATGCTATGAGGACCTGGCAAGAGGCAGATGGTGAAGCTAATGGGGTTAGCATGGCATCACATGGTTGAAACCTGTTTTCTCGTGTGAATCGTAGATTAAGTTGGCCAAGATGGCCTCTACTATTTTCTTCCTGTTTTTTGATGGTTTGCTAGGTTTCGTTGTTGGTTCATGTAGTTTTACTGGAAGAAAATAATTTCTCATTACAGTCTTAACTAAGAATAATTGTTCCTTAATGACCCTGAGGCATGATGTTCAGATGAAATTGTACTGTTACATAAAGTGGAGGCTCTTTTACCTCAGAAGGGTTCCATATACTTGTATATCTCTTTCAGGAAATGGCTGTACTTAAAGTGTGTTTCAGGGATGCAAGGTTTATTTTGAAAGGAATGTAGAAGCATGTTGTTGCTAAATGACTGTTTTACCACATAAACCTTCCTGACTGTGCCCACCTGCACCTTATCTCTCTTGTGACTGCAGTCTTATGGGTTCCCTAAGGCTCAGAGGGCCCTTAAAGCAAGGAAGGCTATTGCGTGGGAATGAAGTGTAAGGAGCAGAAGTCATGCCTTGTCAATCCCAAATCAACAAGCTCTCCAGCTGTCATTCGGAGCAGGCTGGGAGGCAAGGATCATAGAGGAGGAGCCACTGGGATGAGCTGTGGGGAGAACAACTCCACTGCCTTGACACTCAATCACTCAAGACGGAGAGCTCAGAGGAGCAAGGAGGTTACATTCAACCGTCAGCCCGAATTCCCATACCAATTATCTTGGCAACAAGTAAAGTGAAAGTTGCTCCTCTGACTCCTCCAGCTTAGTTGGGGTAGTTAGGGTATAGCCTCTTTGTTTTGACACTGAGTGGATGTTCTTGCACGCATCAAATCTGATGTATTGCTAAAAAAGTGGATTTAAGGATACTCAGGTATATTTTAAAAAGTTCTCCAGCAAGATGTGCAGTTTGGTCAAAATATTGAGACACTTTATTCTACTCAAGATTTCTGTGGGAATTTTTGCCCATTCCTTCTGTAAAGCATTTATGAGGTCAGGCACTGATACTGGATAAGAAAGCCTGGCTCACAATCTTGTTCATCCCAGAGGTGTTGGATGGGGTTGAGGTCAGGGCTCTGTGCAGGGCCAGTCAATGTCTTACACATGTCTTTATGCTTTGTGCACTGAGGCACTCTCATGCTGGAATAGAAAAGGTTCTTCCACAAAAGTTTGTCCACAAATTAAAAGCATGGCATTTTTTAAAATGTCTTGGTATGCTAAAGCATTAAGATTGCCCTTCACTAGAATTAAGGGGACTAGCCCAAACCCCGAAGAACGGGTGTGTCCCAGTACTTTTTATGATGTATATTTCAGCTTAATCCCAGTAAACATTCTTCAGTTTTAAGCCAGATACTTGAACAAAGACATTGGTCTTTCAAAATATTTATTTATTTAAATTCTTGGTACTTTAAAATGAATGATTAAGGTACAGCAACACAGCATACACAAAACATACCAAATTAAACGTGATTTTAATTAGTGTTTTCTGGTGCTTTTTGCATTTTTGTGCTGATGTTAAATAGCATATGCTTGTGACAGAAGAAGGACATGACAGGTTTGCTTGCTTGCTGCTTAATTTATTTTTATTTGAATATTTATTTGAATGCACTGGAGCACACTGCTCTGATTTGCACCTCAGCTTGCTGTTTTAACTCTAGTGTCATTTGCATGTTTTTAGAGTACAAAAGGTAACAATAATATGTTTATAGTAACTTATAGATACGATAGATGTGACTAATTTCATATGTTTGAGTGTCCATATGAGTTAATGAATGGATATTTGTTTAACCAGAAAGAATTTGGCTGTAATGAACATTGGGCTGGATGAAGAAGGGATGCTGTCTCAGATAAGTTATATATTTCGGTAACTTAGTTTCTATTCATACATGTGAGTAGTATGCTCATATTTTTAAAAAATTGTGTTTTACTAATTTTAGTCTTCCCATGATATAAGTATCTGAATATTGTTTTTATTGTTAAAATTGGAAACATAGCAAGTACACTTGCACATCCCTCATACTCATAGTGCTAAATTAATATAAATATTAATTATAACCTTGTAATTGGTTTTTGAGAAATAAACAGCATACTTATTATTTTTAAAATATCATGCAGACCAGGGTTGTGTCGATACATCGAGACATGCTGTCGTGTGCAGTTCCACAATCTTGGGATTCATTACCACATCCACAAATCTGTGCTGCCTTGCGTTTGGAGTAATAACTTAAAAGCTTTTAAAATTTTTACTTTTACATGTACACTTTTACAGCTGCATGCATTTTTAGTAAGTATGTAAATGTAAAAGATTAATCTTATTTAAACATATAATATGTTTGTAATATAGAGTTAGAACTGAGAGACTTGCTATGATAGCATTTTTCAACAAAGCAACATAAACCGTCAAAACCATCAAAAAACGTCTAATAGTTTGACCAAGCTAAGCAATTTCTTTGCTCTCATTGCACCTTGGCCAAAACCTCAGCTGTTTGTGTGAAGAGATAGTCAAGACTGTTATCTATTAAGTTTAAAGTGAAAATCTCTCTGAATTGGAACAACGTGAAATATCCCAGCAAGTGTTAGGAAAATCCATCAGGCAATGTGTTTACTTTGCTATAATATTTTTCCAACACCATAAAAGCCCATTGGCTGTAAAGAACTAAAGCTGCCCCTTACAGTCACACATGAACCAAGCACACACTGTAAACTATGTGAAATTCTTTTTCTGCATTTAACCTTTTACAAAGTGAAGCAGGAGGCTGCCACCAACAAGGGGACTTCGGGGATCAGTGTGTGGGGTTGGTACTTTGCTCAAGGATATGACACTGATTACTGGGTGGCCTAGTGGTTAAAAACTAGGAACTCTTTGCACCATTACTATGAGGCCAGTGGGGTTGGACTGAGTGGGGAGATCACACAGTCTGCTGTTTAGTATTATATTTAACAGTATTATGTTTCCAATTCCTTTTGTAGAGTGACTCCATTCATCAAACTCACTTGGATGGAACAGGCTTTTGAGCTCAATCAAATGGCCTAAGGGACAATTAGAAAGAGACAGGAAGGTCTGTGATGAGATTGAGAGAAGGTACTCCAAGAAACCGATTAAGCTCACTTTCAGAATGAGTGCCCAGACCTCCTGAGGATTGTGGGTCCTCCTTGGAATGCAGAAAGGATACCTCATACACCGCAGCACTATTGGCCACATTGATTTTTTAACTCTGCTTGTTTCTGGCTGGAAACAGCATCTTTTCTGATACCGAAAGGTACGTTCAGCCTGTCAGTCCCTGGACAGGTCCCCTACACATTCAGCTTGTTTAGTTATGAGTAATTTTGCTGAGGTAGGCTGAAATGACCAGAAAGAAGCCTCATGCCATGTGTGCAGCAGAGATGTTTTCCTGTGGCTCATATATATATATATATTAGGGCTTTAACCATAAGAGGAGGGTGAATCGCGACACAGACATACCCCCTTTCAAGTCTTTCCCGTATACAGGTCCCACCCAGAAACAGACGTTTTTCGCCTCCTGTTTACAAAATATACAAATATACAGAGCACGGACAGACCCTTTGTTTGCTAAATTGATTGGCTGTGAGTACATGTAAGTTATGACACTGGGCTTAAAAGTGTCTATAAGCTGGCTGGGTTGTGATAAAACTGCACTGGTGTCTCTGTGTAATTGTTTTATTTTGTTTTGAGCAGTGGCGGATAGGGATGGGTACTGAAACGCGGTTCTTACTCGGCCCCGGTGCCAAGGGCGTATCAAGCTTTCCAACGGTGGGGGGGTTCTGAGATAGAGATGTCAAGTTATAAATACATTTTAATCAATTTAATACAATATAATCAGACAAAAGTGTATGGCGGGGTGGAATCACATTTTAGCAAAAGCCCCCGTGTTCTACGCCCATGCCCGGTGCCTAATTATAAAAGGGCCAAGTATCGATATGCTTTAACGGAAGCTGTTCTGCTGTCGTTTACTGGAGAAAGGAGATAGCATGTACGCAAGACGAGAGACGAGAGGGCTCAGGTGTACACAAACGAGAGACGAGAGGGCTCACGCACACACAAAACGAGAGAGGAGAGAGCTCACGTCCACACAAGAGAAGAGACGAGAGGGCTCACACGCACACAAGACGAAAGCGCTCGTGCTTATGGAGTGACGATGGTGGAGAGAGCCTAACGATCCAAAGTACGGCTACATTTCACACATGTGGACACAATGTTAGTTAAGTGCAACAACATTTTTCCTCGTAAAGGCGGAAACGCGAGAAATTGACCAAAATATCAAGCCAAAGTGCATTATGTACATATAGAGAGATGCTCGATTATTCATTATCCGCTAAGTTAAAATTATGACATAAACATCACATAAGGGCTCTAAATCAGTGTTAATAATTTTATAAACTCACATTCAGTTACATATAGCCTACATATAGGCTAAATATTTAGAGTATTTTATGCAGTAGCCTAAATAAATATTAAACATTAAAATGACCTGTACTGCTATAGTGCTGAATTTACAAATAATAATATTGAAGATAAATAATAATAAACAAAGAAATAATAAAGCAGAGCTTACCAAAAAGTTCATTTGTAGTGAGTCCAACTATTTTAGATTCGGATTAGAATTAGTGTTGTTATTTTGTTTTCAATTAGTTTTTAATTAAAAAACACAATAAAAGTACTAATAAGAGTACCGATAAAGCGGTATCGATAAAAGTAGTAATACTGTTAAAACCTTTACGATACCCTTCCCTAATAGCAGAGCCAGAGGGGTGTCCGGGGTGGCAGTGGTCCGGGTTGGCAAACAAAATGGCGCCTCAGAACTTTTCCTCTCGCGATACGAACCAAATCGTGAGTCAAAAATCGTGAAAGGAACCGAATTGTGGGTTTTGTCTGTCGTTACAGCTCTAATATATGTGTGGTCAGCCATTCCAGTGTGTAGCATATTGAGAGAAGCATTTTGTTAGATGAACATGCAACCATGACTAATTAGTTAATGTGCTTGTTGCAGAGCAAGCACACTGTTGTTCTTCTTAAGTTTTCTTCTTCTTATTATTATTATTCCATTCACAGGTTTTTTGGTCCCCTACTCCTCCCAGAGCTTTTGAGAGAGGCTTTTGAGAGAGAAACTCTGACACGTCGGGCCCAATCTGAAGTTAATGGCTTGTTCACAGATTTTTGATGCGTTTTGTCGTTTGTGCGTTATTCACATTTTTCCAGCAAAACCGATTTGCAAAAGTATTGGCTAAATCCTCAATTCTCAATTTCTGCTCGGACAAGCTTCGCCGAAACCCACCAAACTTCATGCGATCCCTCAGGCCAACGTCCCTGACACATAAATGTGGTCGTTGATGACCTGCACTCATATTTGACTTTTCTTTTGCTCATCCCTTTTTTTCTCTAATCACTTCCATTCATTTTTAACCACATTGAAATGAATGCAGTTTTAGATGAAGATATTTGCAGGCTCTGTGCAGTGACCAAGCCTTATGAAACTTCATACGAGACCCCAGGCCATGCCCCTAATGACACACCTTTTTAAACGGAATAATATGGTGAAAAGATTTGGGACAGAGCTGTCTTACAAAACTATGTGGAAAAAAGTATTATGACACACGCTTTAATGCTAATGCTGTACTAATTTTATGTTAAAGCTAATGCTATACTAACGTTAATGCTATGCTACTGCTAATGTTAATGCTGTGCTAATGCTACGCCAGTGTTAATGCTAATGCTTTGTTTGGCATTTGAGCTAGCACACTATGCATTTTCTTTGCGGAAATGCCTTCTAGTTACCATTTACATTCTGGATAGATGACTGTACTCATTTTTATAATCACAAATGTATTATATTCAGTTTTGCCATAGAGGTAACTGGTAGCTGGAACACATGTAGAATAGTAACTTCTTGTCATATTTGTGCATTTATACATCTGAATGGATCACATACAGTGGTATTTCTAAAAAATTGAACCGCTGAATTGGATACTATAGACAACTCAAAGCATTTGAAACATGACATTGAAAATATTGCTTTTCACTGAGCATTTTGCATGCCAATAAACTCAAGCATGAGCAAGTGGGTTTTTTATTTAATTATTCCGGCTGGGGTCACCAGGGTACCCCCAAGGACCACACGAGTAGCCCGCAGACCTGTTTTAAAAATAGCACAACTCACCAGTGAGCAGCGGCTAAAATTTATTTTGATCCATTTGTTATTCTTCTTTAATCACCATTGCATTTATATAGATAAAAAAAATGACAATATCTAAAAAAAGCATTTAAAACATGGTTATTAAACATGAAGTTTTTTTAAACTCTGTATCCTATGTAACTGGCAGCCCTTCATATGGCTCTGTACACGTGAAAAACCTTTCAGTTTCAAAACGTTTGGTAACCCCTGATCCAGTCAGTGTTCCTGGAGTTGAGAAATGTTATTATAGCACCTCTGGCCCATTTAAATGGATTATAACAGAATCTCCTGTACAGAGGTCTTGTCCCAGGGCCTTTTTCTTTTGTCCCTCTGTTGGGTAGGCTGAAATTTCACATGGTTGGAATGTTGTTGCTGGATGCAGGGGGCATGCTGGGCCTTGCTTGATTGATTGGCAGAATGCCTGACATGACAGCAATGCAATCATTACTTGGCAGAGTGCAGTGTCAATGAAATTAGCATCAAGGTGGGCTGATATGTGATCTGATGCAACACCAGCCAAACTGGAAGAACAGGTGCGTGTTGAATAAGACTAAAATGTTGAACATATTTTACAAAGGGCACTGTCATTTGAATACTTGGGAAATAATTGCCAGCTGGTAATAGCAGTACATGGAGATGAGGTGGGTGGAGGTTCTCATACGTGCTAAGGTGATTGGAATAGGCTTAAGCCTCTTAAGACTGATTCCATATTTGCAGAGAAATGAGAATTGCATGTCTAGTCATTTCTAGATTTAGCATTAGCCTGAACATGGCATTGTCATCAAAGTACATTTCATTGTAAGTGATGTTGAGTAAAGCCCAGCTCAAAATGATATATAAAAGCAGAGCGGTCCATAGTCTATAGTAAGTCTAGCTAATTAAAGGGCCTATTTATGTCTGGCTCATCAGAATATGTTGAATCCATTTGTTCTGCTTAGACTGATGGGTACCATGACAGTATATTATCTTATATAGCATATAACACACAACCATGCCATAATATGCTTTTCTAAGCATACTGTGGATGTTCCCAGTACTTGATATTTAGAATACAAAGTACATCCTATATGTGACATCACTGTCTTCTTCATCATTTTTCCTTTCTATTTAAACTTATCAAACTTTAAAAATAATGATTATTGTGATTTGAAGTGCTATTTTTTGCCATATTGATCACCCTGAGTTTAGATACTGTGGGAACCGGCATCTGTCTTATTTTTACCATTCATGTTGCTTTCGATAAATGTTCAAACCCGTAGGTGTTTTATGCAACTAGAATTCTCTTTAATGATCCCAGAGGGACGATTTGGTTATTAAATGTAATTATATCCTCAGACTGACAGTTTACATCTACAGTTTTTTTATTTTATTGAGGCAATCAGGGTCTGATCACAATATCTATGTAATTACTCAGAAGCAAATCTGTTTCCAAAAACCTGAAATAGCAATAACGAATCAGAGGCATGCACTGACTTGTGATTAAATGGTATTAGCATATGCAGGACTGTAAATTAGGGTCTTGATGGGAGCCAGCCATCCACTGTGGTGCAGAAAATATTCAGACACATTCAAACAAATGCATTAAATACAGTTATAAACTGAAGAAAAGAATAATCTGCTACAGAACAGTTGCCTTAAATAGACCTAAAGAATCTTAGAATAGATGTCTTTACAGTTCATGCTGCAAACATGTAACAGCTTCGCCTAGTTAAATATGACACATTTTAACGAATGTGTTGTTGCTTTTATCTAATAATGGACATTTATCTCAGGCTCAATGCACCAGACCTGAATTTAATTCTTTGTCTAGGTAAGAACATCAAGTTAAACCAATTTTAGGTGTCTGATATTTATCACTGCCACTAGGGATGGGATTTAAAAACAGGTTTCAGACTGATCAATACTATAATATAGAAAAGCTTCTGGACAAAAGTCTTGCTCATAGTTTATATGCAGTGGTAATGCATTCTCACATACAGTAACTGGCCATTTCAAATGGTTGGTGCTAGACTGAAAGAGTGGGAGGGACATTTGCAGTGATTTATCATCTCTCATTGGATATACCAGTACTCAAGAAACAATAAAAATATATATATATTTTAAAAAATGCAACATCTTTTCAAATATTTTTATTCGATGTTTTTATTTTTTGCACCAAATTTTGGAGCGTAGGATCAATAAGAGTTTTTGTATTTTTGCTGCTCGTTTCATGAATGTGTTGCTATTTATTTGTTGTCATCCTTAATCTTTCTTTTTGTCTTATTTTACTTTTTGTCTTAATGTTGTAAGTTGTGGGGGGTTGTTTTTGTGTTTTTGTGATGTCTGTAAGAAACACAATTTTGTTGAATCAAATATTTAATATGCGGATGAATGACAATAAAAGCCAACTTGATTTGACTTGATATGTAGCTGCATCAATAGACAGTGTCAGTTTTAGTATCAGACAAATCTTAAAGAAATCCATCCCTAACTACCGCAGTGAACAGACACAGGCTTGATTAAGCTTCTCTAAGACGGATAACCTCTCAGTATATAGATAAAAGTTCAAATAAAAGTTTAGATAAAAGATAAAAGTCACATCTTACATTTTTGCAAAATAAACATTCTAAAGTATCTTCCAGTATTTTAAAATATATTTGTAAAAAACATTTTCCTCAGGAAACAGCAAGTCCATGTCTTCAAACATCTGCCACAGCAAGCTGCTTTGCATAGTTCATGTGGTCTGTATTTGTAGTGTGCATTCCTGGAACCATACATCAGAACATACTCCTGAGTACCTTTTACTTATTAGTACATTTGATTCAGAGATCTGTTATGTTAACTTTAATTCCCATGCTCCTTTCTCCCAAGTGACAGTGTTGAATCTCAGTGCTAATCACCATACTCCAGAGACGTCCTCCTCTGTTATCTGAAACCTTTCTTTAATTATTCCCTCATTAGCCAACATTTTATTTTTGACTGGCCTTTGAGATGTCTGGCTTTTAGTCATTAAGCCAGGCTGATTAAATGTCAGCACCTTTTAGTTTCTCTGCAAATTCACCGAAGATGTACATTGTCCCAGTGTAGTCATTCGGTTTTTGAAAAATTGGAAAAAGCCTGTAGAACATTGGTCCTGGAGATCAAACCTGCATCTTGTCAGACGAGCACACATTAGTAATAATTTTAATGAATTTCAACAATTAGAGACATTAGAGATTTTTTTGCAGGGTAGAATGTTGGACTGACCAAGACCTGTGTGGTGGGCCGTGTGTGACCAAGATGTTAGCAACAGATTATTTGAGTCCTGTACGTTGTTAGGTGGTTAGGTGGACCTCCATTAACCACACTAGCACATTATTCCACTCTAGTTCTTTTTTGGAATAAGATAATACATGCTAGCCCTCACTCCACTCCCATCAGTGACTCTTGGGTGCCCTATGCGCATTTTGGATCATCGTTTTTTCTTCTTTGGTCAAATTTGGGTAGACACTGGCCATTGTGTACAAGGAAGACGAGATTTTTGGCTCAATCAGAGTTGCTCAGATCTGCATCTGCCCATTTATTTCTCTTAGTTGCTTGATTCTTGACATTTGGTCATAAAGGAAAACTGTAGACTTTAGATTCTTTCATTAAAGACGTATATGTTCTACCAAAAACCTTTACAGCTTTGGAAGCCCCTCATGCTATCCTGAATACTGCAGGATAGTAAATGTTGGAGAAAAGGGGTAGTAAGCATGCTGTAAATGGATGAAATGACAGGCTAGCAGATGCTACAGGCACACTGTTTTGCTGTGTCATTCAGTCAGTCACATCTCTTCTTGTAGAACCCATTAATTAGCATTCTGCTTGTTTTGTAAATCCATTACCCAGGAATTGCTGCCAGTCGGGAAGACGTTATTCAGCATAATAATGAGAAGCACGCCATACATTAAGTGCTCCTTTTTAATGTGAGCAGTAGAAGCTACTGCTTGATAAATCTCCTTGTTGTGAAAATAATCAACAAACTGCCAAAAGGTGAAGTTCTAACCCAACAAACATAGATCATTTATGTCTGGAGATTTAAATACTTTCTTTGAAGATTTAAACGGGTAATAGACCAGGCTAATGATGGTTACTCTCCATAAAAGAGGGATTTGTCTTATTAATATTATGCTGTGTAATTTATGCATGATAAGCTCATTAGTTAGTGACAGCGGTGGCGTGGCTCTCTAAAGCCTTAGAGTCCGCCCGGCCCGTTTTCAACGTGAGAGTCCATTTGGGATTAATCTGCCTGACGCACCCCTTCTGCAGACGAGGTCTGCGTAGTGATTAAAACCCAGTTCAGGCTTAATTGTTTCCATGATGACTTTAACGTCTCAATGGGTTTTTGTCTCGGTGGACCTCAGAGGGCGATAATAAAGAATAATGGTTTTAGGGCTCCTTGGAGATTTGGATGTAGCATTGCTGGAAGTCGAGGTCAACACAGAACAGGGAAATGCATAATGAGGTCAGTCGTGGACACGTTATCATGACATTCACAATTCTGTGAACTCCATACAAGCAGGAAAAGCAACTGGGTCATCTTATTTCATCTTATGTAAATATTCAGTACATGGCATCATGCTAAATATTTTATAGTAGGGCGGGCGATTTGGCCTAAAATCTAAATCTCGATTAATTTAACATTTTAACTCGATTACGATTAATGAGTGATTTTTATTTATTTATTTATTTATTTTTGTCTTCATAGTTCACTGACAAGTTTTGTACAGTAAATATGCTCACATATTACAAGCGAGAGATTTTTGAATGAAGGGTGCATTACTTGATTTTAAAATAAACCCACTATCTACTACCTGTGATTATTTATTGAACATCAATTTTGAACAACTGAAATAAAAGCACACATTACCTAAAGTGAGCAGTCTCTTTGTTCTTATAAAAAAGTATAATAAATAACTTGCACTTTTGAAACAAAATAAATTATTTTCAAAAAAGTTTATTTAAAAAAATGACTCCACATGCGGTCGTGTTTTTAAAGGGAAAGTAATTGAAATAATTGACCTGGAAAATTTTGATCTATTTTCGGATCTGAATGTCGATTTCGATTACTTTTCGATTAATTGCCCAGCCCTACTTTATAGCTCTACTCCAAATAATTTTCATTTAGAATTTGGCCCTACATTTTTAAAAATTACTTTGTATTATTGGAAAGCTTTAGCAATTGGTTGAAATATGTACTGAAACACTAGATAATTTGGAACCTAAATCAGTTTAATGCATGCGGAAGTTTTCAGGTCACACCATCGAGACACTTCCCAATATGGTCCACATGTGGACAAAGCTGCAAGATGAGTTTTTTTTGTGATGTAACAAAACCAAAATCCAAACAGAGGCCTATTATTATTTACATATGTAAAGAATATATGTAAATATAAATGGGACAGTAACTGAAACTATCTAATTTTAGTTATATTGGAAAAAGAAGTTATAATAATAATCATCATATTTCTATATTTTTGTAATGTAATACTACCCAGATTTCTTTTTTTTTTTTTTTCTTTTTTTTTTATCAGATATATGTCAAACCAATATTCTAGGGAATTCTAGCGGTTATTGCCTAGCAATCAGAATGAGACAACACCCTACAACTTTGGAGCCCCCAGAGAGAGTGCAACTTCCAAACCATCCAGATGTACCTGTGTGAATAATTTATTCATACACCTCATAATCTGCAAATACATTTATCACAACGCGAAAGTACAGCAGACAATGCGTGCACAATGTGAGCTTTGCCTTTCACTCTCATGTACAAGGCTCTTTTGGTTTGACAGCAGAACAGCAGGAGCTCTTAGCCTGACGCCTCCCACTGAAGAAGTTACATAAAGGCCCTCAGCTCTTTCTGAGAGAGTTGGAAAAGGAATTCTCTTGGCCTGGCGTGTTGTTTTATGTAAACACATCTCTCACATTATTGGTTGAATGTTATGGAGAGCAAACAAGATTAGAAGCCTCAAAAAGGAAACTTTCTGATGGCTTCGTAGAGCATCTCTCCTTATCTCAGATTTGCTTCTGCCAGCGGCTGCTTGTCTGCAGTGTTTATTTATTAGAGGGCTCAGCGAGGCAAATGCGCAACAAGCTCATCGGAAAAGACGCTGGATTGATTTATGGTTGATATCATGCCTAACTAGATAGTCCACAATTTGTGGAAATGTGTGTGCCTGTGTGTAAGTTTATATCATATTTGCAATTAATTTACCACTTTACTTCAGGTTTGCTTTAATTGCATCATATGTTTGCAACAGATATTTTCCCCATGCAGATATGAACTGGAGTACCTAAAAGTTCTCAGAAATTGGTATATTGATCGAAAATATTTGTTCAAAAATGTTATAGATTGTCATTCATGGAGGTGAAAAATGTTTGGGCAAAGGTTTGGGTGCCCAAACCCTACGTGTATTTGTGTGTGTGTGTGTGTGTGTGTGT
>JBBKCR010106538.1:0-23867 GCA_037577295.1 Ladigesia roloffi | reverse complement strand
TGTGTGTGTGTGTGTGTGTGTGTGTGTGTGTGTGTGTGTGTGTGTGTGTGTGTGTGTGTGTGTGTGTGTGTGATTATTTTTCTGACACATGGCTTTGCTTCAGACATGTTTTTTAGGCACAGCACTGGAGAATAAATATAACTCGTTCTGAAACTGACAGTGAGAATAAGATCAAGAGAAGGAAAATGGATGTGTGGAACTCATGGGGAAAGAAGAATCTACAGCCTGTCAGAGGAGTGTGCTGGAGCTTTGTGGGTCGCGTGCCGCCACACCCCATCTGAAATCTCCTTTGATCTGACACCAGTCCCAGTTGCTCCAGCTGCTGCAGCCTTGTCTTAGCACAATTAGCCCCCTACATCCAGTCCTCCCGACCCTCACGGAGCCCTGAAGAGGCCACCCGCTGCCGGGGCACAGCTGAGCTGAGTCTGGCATCCCCAAGAGCCTCCCACCCCCATATCTTACACTTCATCCTCCCTAAAAGGGGTCCTTGAGTGCCCAGTGGAGCATTACAATCCCCCCACCTCCACCCTGCACCACACACACACACACACACACACACACACACACACACACACAAATGGATGGTCTGTCAAGTACTTTAAGGATTAAATAAGCCGCATGCAGATTCACGTTTTCATCAAGGACTGAAATACCAAGGCATTTGGCTTGATCCTTCAGTCTCTCCCTTCCTCTGGGTGTATGTGTGTCTGTGTCCATCATCCTCTCCCTCAGCATGAACTCCTTATCTTGTAATGAGGAAGTGGCGGGGGTGATGGCGGGGGGTGGAGTGTCTCCACAGAAGGACAACATTAGAGGACTTTCACAGAATAAACATACATCAAACCATCCTCCAGTCTGGCTGAAGCATTTTTTTCTAAATGCCACAAAATAAATTATTATGCTTTGAAGACACAGGGATTTTAAAACTACTGATCTGCTGGCCACTTCTAGTACATGAGCAGTAGAATGTAGTGTGTGTTAAAACCCAGGTAATGTACAAAAATAGAAAAAGTGCAAAAGGAAAGGTTTAATATGTATAATGAACATGGTTGGGAAGCGAGCGGAACATTCTGGAAGCCTCTTGGAGCACTAGAGACGAGTGTGAGCTGGACAAAGACGCAGATATTGCGTTATCATCGAGCAGTGAGCTGCAGCATGACGCTAGAGCCCTGAGGACCGCCAGCATTGATTCGCCCTCCCTTCCGCCTCCCAGTCCCAACCCTGGCCTTGACTACTGATCAATGAGACACAGTTCAGCTCCTATCACACTGTCTGTTCAACCCCGGGCCTTCCAAAGCCCCCATGCACTGATATGTGCATGTGTTTCTTTCTTCGTTTTTCCAATCGATTCTTCGTTTGGAAAAAGTTGAGAAGTTCCCAGCCTTGAACAATGCTCCTCTGGGTTTGGTCATGGGCTAATTTATACGGTCACTGAGAAAGGTCCAAAGAAAATTCTTTCTAATACTGTAGCAGGTGTAAAATGTGACCAGAATATATATCCTCCTAGGATCAGAGAACATCCACAATGGGTACACCATATATTATATTTTATAAAAATGATGTCTGGTCAGTTTTTCTGAACGTTAATCAGTTCAATTCAGTCGAGTAACTACGATCTTATGGTCCCTAATGTCTCCTCGGTACATCCATTACCTTCAATGCCTTAAAAATTATAATGTAATTTAAAGTTTTAAAGTTTAAACTTAACTTAACCCTAAACTTAACTTAATGTTAAGCAAAACCTGAACATAATTTAACACAAATTAAAAGCTTTTTACATGCCGGAAACATCTGAGGAACTCTAAATGGGAATGATGAGGGAAACACATTCGAATGCATTTGGCTGCATGACCATTATGATGGTTCATGATAAGAATCAATCACTTAGATTCTTATAATCATATTTAAAATTTTGAAACTGGAATAGTAAATAAGAAGTGTACAGCATGATGAGGTTTTAGTCCAAGAACAATCCTCTGTATAAAATCATAAAGGATATGTCTGAAATGGAAATGTATTTGAAATCACATTTCTCCATTGAAGCTGAGGGACAATCTTTTGATACATATCTGACCAAGTGGCTTGGTTTTATTCCTGGCAGGTGGGGTTAAGATGGTTAAAGTGGCGTGAGTTGGCGGGGCCGCAGGTGTGCCTCTCTTCTCCTCTCCTCCCTTAATCATTCCACTTCACTTCCCTTACTCCCGGTGATGCTCCCCTGGCATATGGCTCAGCGTCCCTGACTGCAGCACAGGACCCAGAGGAGCAGTCTGGTGCAAACCTCTCACTCACCATGCCAACCCCCTGGCCCCGCCGCCCCCGCTCTACAATCCTCACACTCACAACTACTACACACTTCTGCATTATTTATTACTGTATTATGTGTTCTCACACCCTTCCTCTCACTCGTCCAATCCAGCACTCTTTCTACATTTCTCTCTTTTTTTCTTACAGTCTCTTTCAAGCCACTTTCTTCCTGGCCTCCTGGTTATCTCTCCTTCCATCAGCACCGCCTCCAGCACTACGGGAGAACTGTTTATTTCTGTATTTTTATAAAAATAGAAGAGTGGGCATAGGAAAGGGTGTAAGAAGAATGCAATTACACATTTTATCTGCGGTATGAATCGGCTAAAGTGAAAGGAAGATATACAAGTAATGTTTCTTCGGGTTTCCTCTTTGGTTACTGGCCTGATGATTCCCACATATTTAGGTTAAAATTAACCATCCTTATAGATTATGTGTAAGTCTGAACAGTTTTGCACACATTCTCAAAATACTGAAGCAATCTCTGGACCACTAATGGCTAATTAGACAATTATGGTAGAAATTAAAAATATACACATAATATAGTGCTTCACTACTCTTGTTTTAAAAGATTTCTGTGATTATAATGTTCTCTTAATTTAACAATTGTTTATTTATTGCATGCATCTTCCACAAACTGGCTTCAAAATGTAAACAATAAACTACTGCAGATTTCCAGCTAGTAAACATTCACTAAAAACTTGTTGAAAATGTGAGGTATGAATTCACTGGAATTTTGCTTTCCAATCTAAATGTACTCTACATGGCCAAAAGTATATAGACACCAATCCTAATGATTGATTTTAGGTGTTTAAACAACACCTATTGTTTACAGGTATAAAAAATTAATGAATGCTGTCTTCACAGGGAAATATTGCCATCTGATTTTTCTGAAGAGGCTAAACTAACACAGACATCAGAAGCCACCTTTCCCACAAGCGGTATGTAAAATTTCCAACTTGTTAGATCTACTACGGCCAACTGTAGGTGCTCCATGTATCTAGAAGTTACAACAGTCAGATTCAAAAACAGGGACTCTGAGAGACTAAAGTGCATACCCCCTGTTGCATCACTCTCTACAGAATTTCAAATGGCCTTTGGAAGAAACATCAGGACAAAAACTGTGCATAAGGAGCTTCCCGAAATGGGTACCATGGCCCAGCAACTGCACACAAGACCAAGATCACTATGGACAATCCAGAGTCAGCTGTATCAATGGGTTTCCTGTTGGTTAAGCCTTCAGAGGCTAACTTGAGATCCTACTGTGCCAGAGGACCAACCAACATAATCAGGAACTAACAAAAGAATAGGTCATATTTTGATTTACAGTGGACGGGACTGATTCTTTAAGTGCCATGCCAAGAAGTGTCACTCAGATTTATTAAAGATTTCCTGAGTTCTATTAATCCTTATGGTTTTCATCCAATTCAAATGCTAACAAAACTTTCCACTACCTGCTTCTAAACACACATATATGGTTTCAGCTTGTTTACAATTAGCTCTGAGTGAGAAATGATTAACATAAATGTACAATACACTTTAATTCTGATTAATTGTTCTCAGGATTAAATTTAATTACATTTTTAGGGGCAGTAAAAATATAGTCTGTGTGTTAGTGTGTGTGTGTTAATGAGTGTGTGTGTGTGTGTGTGTGTGTGTTGTCCTTACCTTCCCCAAGGTCTTGGGAGAATCCCAGTTCCTCTTGTCCATGGAAGGGGGTATTTGGTAAATCTCTTGTTTCTGGTTCAGAGAAGGAGGCACCTGGTACACGTCTTGCCCAGGACTTGGACCTCCAGCAGCAGGGGGTACCTGGTACACTTCCTGTCCTGGACCACCCATGGAGGGGGGCACTTGATATATCTCTTGCCCAGCCAAGTGGTACTTGCCGTGGCCTTGTTTTTGTGTGAGGGCAGGGGCTTTGGGCTGGGTCTGAGGGGTCTGAGGGCCGGTTGGCACCTGATAGAGGCTGGCGTTGTTAGTCTTGCCATGGTTGGGAGGCAACATGTAGACGGTGTCTGGGTTGCCGGGGGTTGGGGGGCTGGTGCAGGTGTATGCAGGGTGCATGGCTGTGTACTGGGTGGCAGGTGAGGGTTTGGGGTAGGCGCTGATGGGCAGGCTAGTCTGGGGGGAAGTAGATTGCTGCTGCTGTTTGTCGTACATGCCCACCAGGATCTTGAGACGATTTCCTGGCACAATGCCCTGCCGACCATGCAACGAGCAGAGCCACCAGCCATCCAGACCCTGCGTGTCCCTCTCCAGAACTGTCATGATGTCGCCCTTTCTGAAGGACAGCTCGTCTGGAGACTCGGCCACATTGTCATACAGGGCCTTGGCCAACACATTCTGCAAGGGAGAGAAGAGAGAGAACGACAGTGTTTATCAGTGGGTTGACACATGAACAAAGTCACTAAAAATGTTCGAGGGCAAGAAAGAAGTGAGCAGGAATCAGTTCGCATGCAGTTTACAAAAACCTTAACCAGTTATTAATATGCATATTGCGGTAAAAGTATATGATGTATTGACATCAATAAAGCAAACGTTGTTATAGCAATGTTATTTTTAAATGTAAACATCAAAAAAGCTTGATATATTGGTTTAATTGCCTGTATTCCACAACAGAGTAAAGCGTAACTATTAAGCTGTGTATTTAATTTTGCTGACCCAATTGGACTATCTGAAGTTTTTTTCTTCAAGCAACAGAAAAGGCAAGCGTGTATTTGTTTAAAGCCAAAGTGCAACATTTACAGAAAATGATCGGGTAGTTCTCGCCTCACACAAGGACTCCATCTGTCCCCGTGCTAAAAGGGCCACCCGCAAGTGCTGCCAGCCTTCAGCACTAAACAAATATTTATTCTTAGGCCCCCTTTAGTAGCCCCTCCACCATTCTCAGGCAACAGGGAATGGCAGAGCCTGGCACGTGCCTAGCCCATCTCAATGCACCCACTTAATAAAGCCCCACATAGCCAATGGCTCTCTGTCACAGTCTTCATGGCCAAATGAACAGAGCAGGATGGGCTAATTCTAAAGATGTTCTGCTGGCAAATTAATCACCTGGTCCTCTATTGCTCGGTTCAAAGTACAGTCCTACTGTTGTAAAAACACAAAAGTTGAGCTTCCTCTCTCAGCAGTCAGGCTCTGTGAAGAAAAGTAATAGGGTTTGCCTCATATGTGACATTGAGAATATGTGAGCAGACCCTACTCAGCCAAAGCCAGGCTGTCAAGGGTGCTGTCAGCCAATGGTGGGTGGGAGTGATACTGTTTTGTCAACACTGTTGACTCTGTACCATGATATGGAGTTTACTATGCTGTGTTTACCATGATAAGCTCAAATATTGGGCCAAAAACAGGCCTACCCCAAAACAAATTAAACATGGGCATAATCTTTCATGGTTATTACAGTCAAATACAAAAACATGACATTCGGATGAATCTTATCAGAGTAAAAGTAGACAGATGGAGTTATGTAGTACCTGCTCACAGTCATTGGAGCACAGTCTATCACCAGTACATTTCTATCTCTCTCCTTTTCATCCCATTCACTTAGTCCTTAAATACAGCCATAGCCCAGCTTCACACAGACAGATCAACCACAACAAGAAAATCACTGACAGGTGAATTGAAAAACATTCATTATCTCATCAAAATGGCACCTGTCGAGGGGTGGTATGTTATTTACCAAGTGAACAGTCAGTTCTTGAAGTTAATGTGCAGGAAGCAGGAAAAACGGGCAGGCATCTGAGTGACTTTGACAAGAGCCAATAGTAAAAACTAAATGCTGATTCTGAATGCAAGATATCAGAACACAGAATTTGCCCTCCAGGTTTTTTCAGATCTCAATCCAATCAAGCATCTAAGGGATGTGCTGGACAAACTAACCTGATCCCTGGAGACCAGACCTCACAACTTACAGGACTGAAAGCATCTGCTGCGAATATATTGGTGCCAGATATCACATCCTCAGGGGTCTTGTCTTGATAGTTCAGTGCTATTTTAGTGGAACGCAGTGATGTACACCTTAATGTAATGGCAGATTAGTGTAAATATATGTATGTATATATGTGTACTCACTGTGCCACCACAGTGATTGGCAGTATGTGAGTCATTAGCCAGTGAATGTAATCTCCATAACTAAGTGAGAGGCTCCTCACAATGTGTATGTGTGTATCTGTGTGTGTGTAAAGACCTGTGCTGAGACTGGCAGGGCAATGATGAATGCTAGGTCTGTGCACTGGAGGAGTGTGCAGAGACGCACTAAGGCTGTGTCTCCCTGATGAATGCCCCGTTTGTGCTGCTGATCTTGGGGACACTCGCAGTAGTATCTCCTTTAGGCTGAGCCTGGAGACCCACACAATAAACCAGAGTGGCTTACTGCCGGCTAGCAGCTGGCTGAGATGTCACCCTACATGCCTGTTGCACACACACACACACACAAATGCCAAAATAATGAGAAGCTCTCAAGGCTAGCTGAAAGAACTCATTGACTCTAGGTTTTCTCCATGGAGACAGCTTAAGTCTCTCTGAGTGCTTTTGCATAGGAATTTCAGGTGCTGTTTTAGTGCCAATTTGGATTGCATGACCCATTACTGAAAAAAAAAACAAACAAAAATTTTGGTGCACTGCTGAGAATAAAAAAAGCTACTGAAAACCCTGCAGCTCCCGCATATTTAAACTGGAATTATTTTAGACCCCATGGGCAGCTTCTGCAATCTGAAAACCAACTTCCTGTGACAATTTTCTCCCTCTCTCCTCTCAGTCTTGTTGCCTCTTAGTCTATCTTTTCCATTTTCATTGTCTAATCCACATCCACTCATCTCGATATACAGACATATTTTTGGCAGAATCTCTGGAGACTTGATGACATCACAAGGGGTTGAAATTTGCCTTCATTATAAAAGTATGCCAAGCCTTTCTTTCTCTCACACTCCTCCACAATTCCCTTACTGTTTCTCGTGCACTCTCTCCCTCCCTTTCTGAGTGAACAGGAAGTGCTTGAGGAATGATTCACGAGCGTTTATGATCAAGGATGAGTCAATGACACAATGACTCTGAGTATAATCTCACTTGTTCAGAACAGACGGGATATAACAACACTAGTACACATTGAGTCACTGATTGCCTAGAAAGACAATGTTAGGCTACAAAAATATGTAATGAATAAACCATATACTGGTAAGTTTATAGAGCATCTTCTGAGATTGTATGTTATAATGTCATTTGCAAACTTCCCATGTAAAAATTTCCTGGAAAATTAACTCTAGGATATGTGCTTTCAGTAGAAATGGGCCTGATCTGATAAGATATCGGTATCAGGTTCTGATATAGCCATCTGATATCGGATATCAATTGGAGAGCTCTGATCTCTATATTCCAATTTGCAGCTTGCACAGAACCTGAAACTCGACACTGCGTAATCAGCATCGCAGCAGACACCTGACATTTTCCAAAAACGCAACAAATTTATGGCTGAAAACCCAAAAATTTACGGAATATCAGAGAGGACACTTAGCTCTCCCTCAATCCCTCTTTGCAGTTCTTGCAGGGGCTATTTTGTGTGTTTTGTTGGCTGTTTTTCTCTTTCCCACTCTCTCTCTATTTCGGCGAAGCTAAAGCTGGGCATCTCGGCCAGTCCACCTTAAATACAGAACTGTTGTGTCTCCGAATTCATGCTACTTAAAAAGTATTATTTATTTATTTATTTTTACACAGTTGTTGCTGCTAAATGGACACAACACTTGAACTATTTAAATGATTCAGTCAAGATTGTTAAGTTTTTATATTTACAAAATTTTACAGCTGCTACATTTTTTTGAAGAGTAAATAAATTCATTTGGAATGCCTTTAAATTCAGTGTATTTGTGGATATTTTTTCCTCCTCATATAAGTACTTATTAGATAATATATATTCTATGATGTAACTAAGAAACAGCACAATTTCAACAAAAATAATGCTAATATTAAGTAAAAAATATCAGAGTCTGTATCGGTTGTGTCAGTTGTGTATCGGATCGGACCTGGAAAAATGTGGATCAGCCCATTACTAGCTTACAGTCATTAGAAAATTACCCAAACATGTAATGTATGCTCTGACTCTTGAATAGGACTGTACTGCTATTGATATAAATAAATGTGGCAGATCTATGAACTTAAGAAATTGTTCTTCATTCTCAACCCATTTTCAAACAGTTCTTGAAACAGTCATCCCCTGAGAAATATAATCTGCAACCAAAAAATGGGTTCTTTTGCAAAGACTGTACACCACAGAGCTACAAGTGATATAACTCCTCAGTCCGGGGTTAAACAACACAAAAATGTTTCTAATTCCGGCATGCACTTCACTCAGTCCTAATTGGTGAAGCATTACTTTCCTTTACTAGCTTCCTTCCAGCCACCCCTGATCCTAACTCTGCACTATTGGGGGACTATAGAGAGCATTCTCTGTAGCTGCATCACGGTTTGGTACTGTGAGTGTCCCATTATGTCTTGCAAGATCCAACCAAGGACTGTGATGACAGCTTCAACAGCACTAAATGTTGTCTTGCCTGGTGGTTTTATTGCTCTGGTGCTTTTCCAGTATTCTCTCTAGCTCTCTTCATACTCTGTGTATTTTGTCCTGTCTGCAGTGGTCTTTTGGTGTTCTGTTATTCCTCATTTCACGATGCACAGTGTATGTGGCTGAAATAACAATACAACTACTTGACTTGAGTATATTAGCTTCGGAGCTTTGTTGCAAAGCTAAATAAGCAAATTTCAGGGTGAGGTGAAGTAAATAACAACCTGGCTTCAAACCAGTTATGACAACCTAGCCTCATAACCATGAATGTGTCCTGGTCAGCTCAGCCCCCTGTGTTGATGGTAGACAAAGTCTTAACATCACACTTCATACTCAGGAGAAAAGAAAAAAGGAAGAGAATAAAGTGGAGGAGGAGCAAGAGAGAGAAATAGTCAAGGAAATTCATCATCAAGGGACTAAAAGTTCATCCATTTGCATTTAAAAGGGTCATGAGCAGATGAGGGGCAAGAAGTTAACAATGGCAAAGGGGGAGGTGTGCTTAGGAGAAACACACTGAGAAACAGATAGACACAAGAAATGTATATAGAGAGAGATAAACCTCAACAGGATAAGGCAGAGAGAGAGTGGATAGAAAGAGAGAGAGAGGGAAAGAGGGATACAAAGTTGCGGAAGAAGGGAAGGAAAGGGTTGTGCTTTTCATTCAGACATGGCCACTGAACAGGAAATAATGTGGCAGCTGGTGGACCGCGCTCAGTGCAGACAGGTCAATGAACGGGAAGGCACAGAGCAAAAGAGCAGTGTGTTTGTGTGTGTGTGTGTGTGTGTGTTTGTGTGCGTTTGAAGGGGGTGGTATATAGCAGCTTTTGTCTTCTGCCTTTAAATGGAACAAACATTAGTAAAGTCAGCAAAATGTGTGTTTTGTGTGTGTGTGTGTGTGTGTGTGTGTGTTTGTGTGTGTGTGGTGTTTCTGTGCTTGCATGTGTGAGTGTACAAAGCCCCAAGGGCAAGCGAAGGGCAGAAGGGTGCACCCTGCTCTCACAACACTTTGACTTAAGAGCAATAATTTACCTCAGATAAGATGGTATTGAGGCTGTCACAGTAATTCAATTTAATTACATTACTTGCTTAAATAAACCAAGTAATGTCTAAAATCATTGTCCAGTATAGCATCCGTCTTTTAAAGGGTTTGTCTGGTTTGGTAGGCCTTGATTAGACAGGCATATCTGATTTTTTAGCATATCTGCCTTGGGTTCAAACTATTTTATTCAGCAAAAATGATCTCTGAACAAATGGCTAAGTTTGGCCAGTCAGATTAGCTCACCTGCATAAACGTTTTGCCTATTCTTATTAACTGGCCTTATTTTAAAGCATGGAGTAAGCATAAAAACTAGTAATTGAATAAGGTACTCATTTAATTGATAAGGATACACCTCATTATGCTGTACAGTAGTGGTTTGACAACATGGACTGGCTGCTGTCTTTAATTCCCCCATAGCCACTCCTCTCAGTCATGTGAGCAAACACCACCTCTGCCAACTAAATCCTCAAAGCCGGTGGACACAACACACAAAACTCCACTGTTATTGTTTCCCATAAGCACCCGAGTCTGACGTTTCAAGTACAGAAGGTTGAGAGGAAAGTTTTGTCCTCTGAGCTGTGTAGCCACAACAGGGAGCCGAGAGTTACGTTGCGAGGCTGGAAAAGCAGTAATAACCTTAACAGTGTGCAACTGTTGTTCAGATACTCTGCCATGCTTTCAGGCTGTTGTTCTATGATTTGAGAGGATCTGCAGGGTTGGTGAGCAGGAGCCGGGGGGAGCAAAAAGAAGACTGTGATTAGAGTGAGGCTTCACAGGCACACGTGCTGTTATCAGACAGTGAGATCAGACTGGACGGACGGTTGTCATGCTCTGGAACACTCAGAGAGCCGTGAGATGGGTCTGAGTCAGACGCAGATGGGTGTTTTTGCCTTTATCGGCTCTAGTGAGTGTGCCGCGTGACGCACGAACAAAGCACACACCTGACAGCTCATATGCCAAGATCAAAAAGATCCAGCTTAACTGAATGACCTACGGCAAGGTCAAGCATTTAAAAATTAGGTGTAGGCCTTTATTTTAAATGGAGATTCTTTGAACTTTAAAATGGTTCTCTACCTCAATGTAAATAACCATTTCTTGAAAATTGTTGAATGGTTCTTCAAACTAACTAACCAGTGGCTCAAAAGACCCCTTTCTTCCTTTTTAATTTTAAGGGCATAATTTATTTTTAAGGGCATACCTGTGGCGTAAGCCTTATTTGGACAGAACTGCATTTAATTGGGGTTTACGGGGTAAATTCTCCCTTTAAAGGTGGATTTTTTTCCCATCCGGATTTGCCATGTCAGTGTTTTTCTACCTTCCCCATGAGAAAATGATCTACTATTGCCCACTAACTCCTGGTCAGATCATTTTTGTCCCAGCCGGATACACATCACTATGATTTTCCTGGCAGATATATCCTCTTGTTGGAAAAAGATTTTTGACCACTGCTACACATGATTTTATTGCCCAGGTATCCAAATCCATATTATTAACTTCCCAAAAGAGAGAAACAATGGATGCATTGGAAGATGTTTGCAAGCATTTACTTGTTCTGGGTGGTTTATGTTCACATATGCATCATAACATTAACTCTTCTATTTCTAGAAAAAAAGATGAAAACATTCAGCTTGGTCTTGCATTTTCTACTGTCATTTTATTGCTGCATGGATGTAAGAGTTTGATCTCTGAGAAGATTTTGATTACAAATCCAAATCACCTGCCAAAATGCTGTACTAGAATTTCTAACATTAGACAAGTTTGAACTGGATACACTAGATAAAAGACACTCAAAGTACCTCGCATGGAGGCTTCAAACTGGAAATAGAGCATAGAATATTTGCTGAGCGAAAAGGCCTTTTACTATCAAAAAGGAATGATGGCTTGAGCTACTTAAAGCAAAGAACAATAGTGGCCTGCTCTAGTTTCAAGAATATATGGGCTATGTTTGCTACAGGCAAGACCAAACTTGAGCACTAACAACAGGCCAGGAGAGAAAAGAGAAAAGGGGTAGGAGGCACAGAATTAATTGTTGATGTGTAAATGTCTGCATGTGTGTGTGTGTGTGTATATATGCATATTAAGGATGCACAATATATGATCAGTTCATCTTCATTGCGATATCACTGCAATATGCAAATAACCCTCTAACCATTCAGTGTTTCTAACCAAGTGATAATTCCACAGCTTTATGTGAACTGTAATTATCTCTTTTCTGATTGGCTGTCCTGTGCTGCACCTCTTTCAAAGGAGCAAGCTGAAACACACCTGAGATTTTCAGGATGAAATGGCAGGGTTCAACTGCTGTAGGCTAAATGAGGAGTCCCAAGGAAATATGTGGGATTTGTGACATCACAAAAACTGATTTGAAAACAGGCTGTTTTTGCAGCTTAATTTCAATGGACTTTGTGGACGGTGAATATTACATACTTTAACCCTTTAAAAGACATTAAACTGGCCTATTCATATAACAAATGTAACATGTAATCACGATATTAATATCTTGTCCATATTGTGTGGCCCTAGTGTGTATGTGTGGGAAGGAGAGAAAATGTAAACAAACTAAAAGGAAACTTAACTGAAGATTTTTTGTAACTTTTTGCACATGTGAACAGGTACATGTGTAAGTTCGAACATAATTCCCTCCACAAGTCTAGGCGCATTGCCGTGCTACTACTTGCCAGCGGTCCACTTACTGGAGCATTCCTCAGCTCCTATCCACCTCTTCCATTACTCCACATTCCACCCTGTCACACATCTCTCTTACAACATACAATAAAACACACACAAACACCTGGCACGCACGTCACAAATCCCACTGAGGTAAGTCATCCAGACAAAACCAGACAAAACCAAAAACAACCAGACAATGACACCAAAACACCAGGCCTTCACAGAGACTTCCTAGCTTCTGACCCCAAAAGCAGGACAAACACAATCCCACACACTCCTCAACTCTCTAAGGAAACAACAGACTCGCTACAGAGGAGTGAATGATCATGTCTTCCTTCAGGCAACAGCAAAACAAAAGCCTGCTCTCCCGGCCCTCCTTTCTAGCTAGGTGAGTGTGTGTCACTGGTAAGAAAACAGCTCTGATTCTTATAGCTGCAGGCTACAGTCAAGTGCTGGCTTGCTGCCCACTTGCAACAGGCTGACTCGACTGACACGTCGCTTGTATATGGTCGAAACATATCTCTGTAAGCCTTTAAAAACAGGCTTCGCAATTTAGAATGTAGGGGTAGCACAGGATTTGCTAACACACACTTGGATTTATTTTTGACTCTGCAAGCACAGTGCAACAGTCCATGATGTTAAGACGGGTATTATAAAGCTTTTAATGCTTTGGTTAAATGGTTGCTGCCTGAGGTTTTAGAGAAAAATAGCTGAACTGAACTTACATACAGTATTGGGCACGCGATACAGCAAGAATTTAGTTATTTGTATTAATTACATATAACTTGAAGTTAAAATAAATCATATTTTACGCATATATTTTCTCTAAATATCTTTTCTGGGTCTGTTCTTGTATATAATTTCCATGAATGAAACAGATCTATATGCTTTACATTTTATTTACAAAGTTTCACAACAGAATCAGATTTGTTCATGTCTTTCATTAAGTGTTATGGGTTGTTTGTTCAGAGTAAAACAAAGTAAAGCAGTGATTGTCTACTTTCAAATTCTATAACTGAGCCACTGGGCGAATGCAGAGGTAAAGTATTGAGGAGTAAGCCTCCATTACATTTTGAGAGAAATCATTAGAGCTTGAAATGGATTACTATTTTGAGGAACTATCCCAATAACTCCAGTCTCTTAAGTGGTAGCATACATGCTGCACATTTGAGCTGAATGAAAACATCTTTGCTTGTAACAGAGCGGAGCTTTAAGAGCTGATCTTGGAGAAATTAGAATCTAATCCATGTGAAGGAAACAAGGACAAAGCACACTGCTGTGCTAACAAGCTACTGTTGGCTGAATCATTTTCTTTCTTAGTCCCGAGCTGAGAAATCCTCATCATGGTGTAAATATGTCCAGAATTCTTCTGGTTCCCAGCGATAAACCCCAAAATGTGAGGCTTTCATAGGGCTACAGTGATTCCTCTTTGGCTGCGAACATTGCTGTGACCTCAGTTCAACATTCCAGTGGTTCAGTAGCACTTAGGAGGCCAGGAACTCAAAGAGGATTGCGATACAAAGACAGGAAAAAACTCCAGGCATGGTGTATCAAACAGTTTTACTTGTTTTTTTTTTTAAGACCATTGTTTAAAAGTTTCTTGAGACACCAGCCACAAATATGATGACAAATCCTTCTTAGTCATTTTACAGAATAATTGCACATGAGCTTCAGTCAGTTTCAGGCAATACGAACCACATACTGCTTATTTCTCTCCAAATACCAAGACATTTCACACTAATATGAAAGGGAAGCCCTACAGGTACGGCAACATGAAAAAGCCACCATTGTGCCCATATCTTCTGCATGCAGGAATCCATTAGCTTTGCCCTGGGAGTAGTGCTGTGATCAGATCCCTTATCAGAGCTTCCTCTGTCACTCTCTCTATTTGATAGATAAGAAAAGAAAGAGGGCAAAAGAGGCAGGTGTAGAGAGAAAATATTTAAAGTGAGAGAGAGAAAGAGAGAGAGAGAAATAAAGAAAAAAAAAGAGAGAGAGAGAAAGAGAGAGAGAGGCTGTTTGGTTTGTGAAGAATATAAACTGACAAAAGTGCCCTAAATGTACTTTATTTCTACTTCATTGCCACATGAATAAAATATATTACATCACATGCAATCAAAACGTCAGAGAGAGAGAGAAAGAGTGAGGCAGTCAGAGAGAGCAGACTCGGGAAGTTTGCAAGATGAGATCCATGGACAAATATATAATACTGAGCAAATATATAAGTTACCCCTTTTCGTGTTATCTTCATCATGTTAAATAAATTAAAGAAATGGGTACAAATGTTTGCCTAAAGACACAAGGTGCCTAAATGAAGGTTTTCCAACCACTCAGCATTCAGCACCACCAGTATACTGATTACCGCCAGATCATCTGGAACCACCTGCTCCTTCACTGGGTCAGGTCTTAAATTAGATGCCTATGTTATACCTGAATGATTCATTTAAGTGGCTTAACAGACAAACAATTTTTGTGAGACTGGTGAGGGACTGGACTGAAAATAAGATAACCTTCAAAGCTCTTCATGAAGGCTGGAGAACTGTTCCTCTAGACTTACAAATAGGTTTGGCTCATCAAATAAAAGCTAAATATAAATAAATCAAGACTTTGGCAAAATAATTTTTAATTATGGCCTATGAGACAAGACATTGTCTGTGTAATAAATGTTTAATTTTTTTACAAGATTTATCAGGATACATACATTCCCACCTCACAAACCACAGTCTAATCAGAAAACTTTTAATCTGCTCAGTCTAATAAAACAAAGTGAACACATGTGAATGTGACGGAAGTATTTAAATAATTGGTTAGTTTACAGGGTAGATATATAAGACTAGATGTTCTGTATCTCAAACGCCATATTTCCAAAACCATGACAAAAGCATATTTTATTTAGATAAATTCTTACAGACCAGCTTCCCAGACCCAGGGTTAGCCTGGGCCCAGACGCTTTTAGTCCAAGATTTCCACATCCAGAATGACATTCATGTTGCAATAAGGTTGTAATGGAATTACCTTTAGAAAATGCCGTTATTTATTTTCCTGAATGTTTGGATAGAACAGATCTTCCTGTACTGGAAAATACTTCTGCATCACAACTACACAACCTAGCTCTATCTTTTACTACGCAACAGTGGCTTCTTTCAAATTAAGTTGTTCTTGGTCGTCTAATTCAACCCTGTCTACTCTCTGGTGAAGCGCAAGTTCATAGCAAAACTAGAATAACATCTTATTTGCACACCTGCCCAGGTTAATAATGCTGAGCAAGATTGAGCAATTCAGCCAATATCAACAAAGTCTTGCCCCATAGAAGTCATACCCATAGCAGTGCTCTAGTTAAACAACACTCAAATCACTGGACAGTGTCTAACTCTTCACCACTCCTTAATTAATCCATTCTGATCTGCTCAAAGGTCACGTTAACCCACCTGTTTCATACCAATCCCTCCCTGAGCAAACGCCAGTCGTCATGCTTGGAACATGTCCTTTAATAATAGTGTTGCACCATGGCCCTGGAGGCACATTGTTTCGTTTCACTATGCATTGTGTGTATATGGTAGAAATGACAATATAATCTATTTGACTTGACTTCATATTGAAATTAGACCAGCTTCTTCTGCCCAAGTCTTTAGAGTTCTTTTCTATGAAAGCTAATTCCAGATCTGCAGGGGAGGATTCCTTCTACCTCATAGTGCTGTCAATACCACCAATAATTAGCAAGGGACGAGGAGCAGGCCGTCTCTGTCAGACCTCCCAGTAGGGCGACTGGGGGTGGGGGGAATTCCACCGTCTTTTACCCAAGAGCTTGGGTCTGAGTCAGGGGTGAGTAAGTGGTCTCATGCTGGAGTTTAGGTGTAGGGCCTCTCCATCTCCCTCTCTTTCTCTCTCACCCTTTCTCTTTGAAGTCCACTTCTCAGGAGCCTACACTCATATCCAGCATGAGCCAGCACTCTTAATTTAGATGCTGATTCAGGATCTGCCCTATATCGGCTGAAGGGGACTTTAATTAGTGAATCATGTTGGGAGTGCTGTGTGATCACCCACGGATTTATTGATTCTGAAGTCGCTAAGGACTCAACAGATACACTTTAAAAAGCTGCTCACACTAAGAGTAAGCAGCACTGGGCCAGAAACAAAAGTTTACTCATGATTGTAAAGTGGAAAAAAATGATAGTACAGATATAAATAACTAACCGTACTCTTAAATTAGACAGAAGTGTTCCAGACATCCAAAGTAATGTGTCATTACTCATCCGTCAGCTCTGAACAAGCACAAAAATGATAAAATATGGCATCAAGGCAGGTGATTTCGTAGTTACGAAAGAAGAATTGTTCCACAGCATGTCTCTGTCTCATGGGGAATATCCCAGGGCCGCGCAGGGGGCCAGACTCAGAGAGCAAAGTCTTCTCTGACGGAAATAAAGGTCCGGCCTAGCTCTGGCTTCCAAATACCAAAGCCCTGTGTCATTCCTGCCCTTACAAGCTGACTGCATGCCAACACTTTCAAACAATAGCAAGGAACGGATGCCGCTTGCCAAGACTCTTGCCTTGGCTCTCCAATCTATTTCTCTCTCTCTCTCTCTCTCTCTCTCTCTCTCTTTCTCCCTGCGCTCCCCTCCATAATAAAACCTTAATCTTTCAACTTTCTCCTGACTCAGCAATGCTGTGCCTCCATGGCTCCGGTTCCACTTGCCCAGCTCCAAACACACACACATACCCACTCTTCTCTCCCAAAGCACTCCATCTCAGTGGTCCTGAAGAAAAGACTGGTACAAAAGTCATAGCACAGCTTTCTAAGCTCCAACTATAGACTAACATCTCTTTCCATTCTGCCTTTTCTGACTAGTGTCTTCTATAATACTCTGCTTTCACAATCAGTGCATTTTAAGAACACTCGCGGCCGTTTACAAACCCCCCAAATACACAAGTGCTGAATACACACAAAACACACATGTAGACCCCCAGCTGAGTCATAACAAAAGGAGTTAAAATAAAAGAGTTCTGAGCTCTCTTCCTTGACTCTTTTCACTCTCCTTGGCCTCCTAACTCTTTCTCCACAGCTGGAGTGTTCAGCACAGCCAACTCAGAGCATTCACACAGCATGACATACACTGTTCCCATACACATATGACACACACACACACACACACACACACTCACCAGGTAGTTCATTTTCAGCCCCACTTTGTGAGTCGCTGGGACTCCAGACTGCTCTCAATGGCCCTGAGATTTGGGGCAAAAAAAAAAAAAAAGAAAAAGGAAAAAAATCCCCCACGCTGAAAACCTCCAGTCCCAAACTTCCACTCGTTGTCTATGTCAGATGAAAAAGTCACAAAGTCCTGGCAGACAACAGCACATAGTCCTATTCCGTGATCTCACAGGACAGGAATGAGTCTGCCCCATACACCTATCTCCCTCTCTCTCTCTCTCTCTTTCTCTCTCTCTCTCACTCTTTCCCTCTTTCTGTCTGTCCTTTGCTCCTTCTCCGGCTCCCCCTCTCTCTCTCGCTCTCTTTCCCTCTCTCTCTCTCCCTCGCTCTCAGGCTGAAAGGGGGCGGTCAGAGTTTGCTGTAACCCGACACCCTCCCAGTTCCTGCTCAACACTGGCATTCCCTCTCCTGCTTTTCGATTGGTTGAGGCCGCTCTTCTTATGTTAATGCAACTCCCCCTTCATCTTTTGCCTGTAAGGAATGTTTAAGAAGCTTCTATGCAGACCTGCAAGGGAAAAAGACATTAGTTTTTCTTCCCACTTGTACACACACACACTCCTCCCCCACTACTACTGTGTCCACATCGTCTCCCTAAATTCCTTTTTTTCTCTCCTGTCTGGCCTTTCTTGCTGCCCCCCCTTTCCCAAAGCTCGTCTGCATTAAAACTTCCTGGCTTCCATGGCTGACAAAGAGTGCAAATCAGTTCTAATAACCAAATAAACTGCACTCTAACAAAAGCAACAAAAAAATTAAATCACAATATAGGGAGCACAGTCCCAGCGGCTATGCTAGGACAGGTCAAGTTGTAATTCACTGGCATTGAGGATTTCATACTGATGTAAGCACTAAACAAATACGTAATATGTAATTAGATGGCGCTGGTTTTGTTGTCCTGTCCTCCAGCATGTTGAATTTTTAAATGAAACAACAACTACTGTTTCAAGATCACGTGTAAGTAGCTTTTGTCAATTTTAGTTGTCATTGTGTTTAATGTGGAATATAAAACTTAAACTTCATTTGAACTTAAAAAAAAATTTTTATATGAAAATGAGTTCAAAAACAAGTGTCAATACAGTGGGGTGACTGTCTCTGTCAGATGTTGAGGAATCTCTATGTGGCCTGTGCTGTATCTCGACTTCACATTGTCTCAAAAAGACAAATATCCGTGCATGACATCACTGTCAACTCTCACACAAGGGAGGGAGCAGGTCAGGAGGTCAAGCTAGGCTCACCTCGTTCAGAATCAATACTGAAAGCAGGAAAAAACAAATACTTTCCAATGGAGACATACTTTGTATCCAGTCTCTCAGAGAGAGACAGAGAGAGAGAGAGAGAGACAGAGAAAGAGAGAAAGAGAGGGAGAAAGAGAGAAAGAGGAAAATACAGAGAGAGAAAGAGAGAGCCAAAGAGAGAAATAGATGGAAAGAGAAAATCAGACAGACAGTGAAAGTGAGTAATAAAGAAAGAAATAGACAGACAGACATAGAGAGACAGACATTTGACACTTCCATGCCATCAACCCAGTGAGTCCAGTGAGGTCAGAGGTGTGAGCTCTGGAGGATTAGACGGGGCCACCGTAGACTCACTTCAGTCAAACTGATCTGAAATCAGCATTGGCACATTTCTATGACTTTCAATTCAGTTTGCTTCTTTAGCTAGCAAACGTATGTGACATAGTGAAAACAAGAGTGGCAGCCTAGAGCAAACCTAAATAAGCAAACTACCGAGATTCAAAGCAGTTCTGACTCATCAGTAACATTTGGGGTTGAAAAGGAAGCAACTTTGTAAATCTATCGCTTTAACATTTCAGATTTAAGAATCAATCTGTAAGAAGGTAGATTTTAATCAGGAAATGCAGAAACTGCCAACTGGCAAGTGATGTGGTTCAACTGGAATTGAAGGGTCATGAATTAAAGAGCATGGCTGATAGCACATCAAAAAGCTTCCACTGCCGATTTAATACGCTCTGGGACTCCACAGCCCTTATCTTTACATAGCGGCTGCCTCAGCAGGGCCAAGGGATGCTGTTACTCATCTCCATGGCAATTGAGCTGCACTTCATCTCACGCTACAGCGCAGTTACTAGGAGAGATTTTGATGCACGCATATGCAGAGACACACACTTATGCACACGTTTTCTCCTGGGAAGGTGATAGGCCCTTGCTTTCTCCGTCTCTGTCAGAGAGCTAAGCCGAAGTGCAATCAGAGCTGTTGCTTAGTAGTCCTTGAATGTGTATGTGTGTGTGTGTGCATGTGAGTGTGAGTGCACATGTGGATTGTGTCACCACAGAGATTAGTCTATCACATCAAGCACCATTTCAATTAGCGCCCCTCCTCCAGCATCACCTAATCCATCACCTAATGAGCCCCCGCCTCCACCGGGACCTGCTAACCACACCCCTCTCTGCTACTTACAGTCCAAATCAACCAAACCACTGCTTTAAATTCCTGTCATGTATATTTAAAAATTAGGGCTGGGCACATTAAAATGTTATGTTATTAACACGTGAATACATTATTTACTTAATTTCAACATTTATTTTATCATGAGTTAACCCATGTTTTTAAAAATCCTTTTATTTTTAAAGTTCATTGCTTTTATTCCATCCCTGAAGCTTGTTTTTCTATAACAAACTAGATAAAACGTGAATGTCTTGCAGTGGCAAATGACTTTGTTTTATATTTCAATATTAATGTTCAAGTTGAGATTTATGACCTTTTAACTGTAAATGTGTACTTTAAAAATAAAGGTGTGCAATACACTATGTTGGAATTCATAATTTCATTGTGCATATACTTTAATTGTATAAAAAATGTATAACAAAACAGTGGCAGATCTTAAACTGCAAGCAGAAGTCTTTTGGGATGGGACTAGTTTGTTTACCACAACCAACAGATCATCTGTGGAATTTGGAAGGTCACAATCTTCTTCATGTTCCTCTAAACATTCCTGAACAAAGTTTTCTTTGTGGCAGGGTGCATTATCCTGTTGAAGGTCACTTGCACCGTTGACATGAATGGGTGTTTAGGTAGGCGGTACCTGTCAAGGAAGCATCCATGTGAATGCCAAGACCCAAGATTTCCCTTCAAAATCTTTCTCAGAGCATCACACTCCCTCCCCAAATTGGCTTCTTCCTATTGGGTGTCCTTTTGCCCCATATGAAGCAAGCTGGGATGCACTGTGTGTTTTGACACCTTTCCATTATAACCAGCATTAACCTTTTCAACAGTTTGTGCTACAGTAACTTTTCTCGGGTATTGGACAAGATGGGCTGGCCTTCGCTCCCTGTGCACATCAGTGAGCCTTGGATGCCATGACCATGTTGCTCGTTCACTGGTTGCCCTTCCTTGGACTACTTTTGATAGATACTTACCTGCTCCCATCTCAATTTGACCCTTCTCAAAGTCACTCGACCACAACACTTGCCCCATTTTCTGTTTCCACACATCAAACCCAAGAACTGACTGTTTGCTTGCTGCCCACCACTCAGTAGGTGCCACAGCAATGAGGCATTCAGTGTTATACACAAAAAAATCAACACTTGTTATGAGTTAAAAACAAAACTATTGCAGAAATGTTCTTCTTTATAGGCAGCAACACAGATTATAAAGCAAAAAATGGTTCTAGACATCTATTGTAATGACTGATAGCAAATACAAATGATGTGGAAAAATATGCCATGACTATGTTGCCCAGCTTGAAATCTACATACATGTTTCTGAAAGTTTCTGACTTGTGTGTGTCTGTGTAACAGTGGGCTCATTGTGTCTGCATGGCCTGGGCTTCACTGGGTCGGGCTGCCAGAGCATTCCTCACACCTACACACCATTCCGCTCAATAGACACACTCTCACACTCAATGCCCTCCTGCTCTCGTCCCCTTTGGCCCCATATTCAGCCTGGCAGGCCGTCCACGTCACTCAGGCCCATATCAAGCCCTGATCTGACCCGGTCCAATCCGGCCTCTACAGAACACTGCCGCCATTCACTGCAGCAGATGTGGGTCAGTGCAGGAGAATATGAAAATCCCATTTGCTCCTGAATCCAGGTTATGTTACTATTTTCTTCTCGCTCGCTCTCAATTTATCTCCTTCTGGGTGTTTCTGAACCGGTCCACTGAATTCCAGAATCATCTTCTTGAGATGTTTTAGGAAGGTCAGTAGAGGCAATTTTAAAATGGACATTATCCTTCAATATTCACCCATAGCGTGTTTATATAAAATAAGGAGTTACACAGCAGGCAGAAGCTGGTTTAAGATGGCATACATGAAATGTGGCCAACTTTTCACAGTTCTTATATCTGTATAAAAGCTTCTTTAAATGTAGTAAATGAATATTGTAATACATCTGTAATAATGTTAACTGTGTAAGTTATTACTGATCAACTAGTGTCATACACAAAGTGTTGCTCTACCTGACAGTTCCCATTACTGCCATTATTTTTGAATGACATATCATATTAAAGGAATTGCTCACTTATATTCAAATTCAAATCTCCCCCCCAAAAAAATCTCCCCCTGTCCTCTTACCCCAAAATTAAAATAACTGTCAAAACATGATGTCCATCAAGTTTACACTGCAATCCTTACATCTTCCTTTCTTGAAGGTTCATTTATTTAAATGTAAGATCCTCATCTCTGAATTTGAGTCGATCTGTGTCCTGAAACGATCTGCATGCACGGATCGTAATCTGTACCGTCACATGAAATGCTTCATGAAAACCAACAACGTTGACAAAAAAATGAACTTGCAGCACAAACATAGCACTGATTAGCTCTCAGCTGTTCATAATTAGGGGAAAAGGTGAAACAAGGCCCCAAGCTTTAATGCAGCAAAACACGTTCATTCTGATCTGATCAATTTTATTAAGGTCACATGGCCACAAATTGGATACATATCCAGTATAGGACCTCTTGTAAAAAGTAACTTAGATCTGATTGAAAACATCAGATCTGGGGAACATCAGATTTGTGCCACTTCAACATGGTCAAGAAAACATAGCCTCATATGCCGTGGAGCAATAAGACCAACATAATAGAGACATTTTCCTTACCATGTTAGGTATACTAGCATCATAGTACACCATGTATGTCTCCTGACTGATGTAAGGAGAAAACTGTGTACATACGATTTTTTGGGGGACAATTCCTTTAAAGGAAGGACCACTTGATGTCCTGTGCCAGAATGATGACTTTGGCACTGTATCATGTTGCTAATATGAAACTATTGTCAGAAGACCAGAGCACAACAGTGACAGGATCCTGGAGAGAATCCTTCCACTCTGCTGCGATTTCAGCGACGGCGTGCAGCGCGAAACAATGCACATCCTTGTGTTCTGACATCCGCCCCCCTGGCCAACAGCAATATTCTTGCAGCTTTGAAGGACACAACAAGAAAGGCTCTCATTCTTTGCTGCCGCTGTCAGTCCAGCTGTGAAGTCTGTCACTAGGGCTTTTAAACTGCTTATGATGGAGGAGGAAAATGCGACTCACTCACGCCAGCACACATACACACGCACTGATACAAACACGAGCACACAGACGTGTAATCACATGAGTGCACATTCGCAAAGCTCCGCAAGCTCACATACGACGCAAAGGCTCGAATAGATGCACACATTAACATACACACATGCACACATTTCTGCAACAGTTGCAGGATGACCATTTGTCCTGCAGGATCCTGCATTAAAGATAGTGACAGGCAGACCTTTCCAAACTGGCACTGTGCCCAACAACCCCCACCCCCAGAGGCCTTTCTGTGTCTTCCCCTCTTCCAGCATAACGAATAAGGCCTACTACTATCTGCTCAGCACAGGAAAAAACAAAAGCCTAGCCCTGTGCCATACAGCAATAATCACACAGCCTGTTTACAACCCGCTTCCCTTTACATTTAATTTCCATAGATAATTGCATTTGTTTATTTGCGGATTTGAAATATCATTTTTATTTGTTCTCTTATCTCCCAAACATGCTAATACTCTGAGATGATTAAAAACTACAAAGTGGATCAGTGGCGGTAAGAGGGGGGGGGGGGGGGGGGGGGGGGGGGGGGGGGGGGGGGGGGAGGGGGGGGGGGGGGGGGGGAGGGGGGGGGGG
>JBBKCR010105398.1:12096-23895 GCA_037577295.1 Ladigesia roloffi | reverse complement strand
ACAAAGTCACCTTCGACTTGGATGCCCTGGGGGTAAGCAAATAAACATCAAATTTTCATTTTGGGGTGAACTATCCCCATAAACATGTTAAGATCAAATGCACACTGATACCCTCAGACTTCAGATAAACTGTTGGCCTAAATGATTGGGGATTGTTAAGACAACACAAACACATAAAAACAAGGAACAGAAAAAACAGGACTGCTAAAAGAACAGTTTGAATTGCTCAGTCAAATAGACGTAAAATGTAATCAATCTCCACGAAAAGAGCACAGATACATCAATAAGTTATCAGATTTGGTTTCATTTACAGTGTAGTATAGGAGGACAGAGTTGTGAAGCAGGAAAGGCACAATTTCGATCAGGAAGAGTTCAAATATAAGAAAGGAGACAACTTAAGGAGGAGGATAGGAGGTTTAAATGAATCCTATAACACAGTGATAATGGGACAGAACGGAACAGTGTTAGATGACCAACTCACCATTACAGCCCAAATACTGTTACATTTGAAAAGCATAAACTGACAAATGATCCCATTGTAAAAAAAAAAAAAAAGGGAGGGGGGGGGTCACAATTCAATTCATTAAGAAAATACAAAATTAATTTGAATAACCAACAATTAACAAAAATATTAAACTAAAAGTCACACAAAGGGTACATGAAAAGGCATAAAAAGTCAACTTTAAAAATCATGTTATAAAACAAACCATGACTTGTGCAAATGTATTTCATCACATTTAGATTCCAGTACCCTCTGCTGAGTAAATCAGGGAGGCATGCCCTCTTAATTTCTAGAGCAAGCAAGCTCTGCAGCACCGTGTGTGGTAAAGTAGCACAGCAATCTGGAAGCAGTGTCCATTCGAACAGGGGGAAAACCAGCCTGATCCATAGCTTGGCTCAGGGAAATTGTCAGCTTAGGTGGAGAGGTGGCCCACCAGTCCAGGGTGTAAGGCCTGTTTAAAGACGACATCTGGTCGATGAAGAGGTGGCATGTACAAAGTAGGGACTCCGCCAGGGTGAGGTGGTCCTGGGTAACCCTGACCTGGAAGGGGCATACCTCCCATGTGTGGAGGGGGTGTTGGACTTTGTTCATAGTACTGACCCTCTGTGGCTTCATCATCGAAGGGCAGAGCCAGACGCTTGCCTTTCTGCCTGCGATTGCAGAACCAGACACGCACCACCTGATAACACAAGTCATATTAGAAAGGGGCAAGAAAGTACGCAAAAAAAATCTGCATAGGCAGTTCACTTACATCTCTCTCCAAGCCAAGGTCATCCGATATGTGTGTGATCTCCAGTGTGTTGGGTTTGGGGCACTTCATAAAGTATGATTCAAGAGCAGTGCGAACCGAACCCTCTAAACTGGTTCTCCTTTTTCTCTTTCGGGTGTCAACAAACACCCGCTCAATCTTGTACATCTATAAAAAGGCGGGACAGTATACTTTAGGAAGGATGTGTTTAGATCACAACAAAACTATCTGGGACAGTCACACAGGGGTACTTTAATGACTGACAAAGCAGTCTTCATTTAATTCCTCTATGTGAGGTAGTGAACCATATCCTACCACTGGTTTGTGGTTTTTTTTTTTTGCATGAACTTTAAAAAATAAAAAAATATCAGCACCTAAACACAGAAGACATGCACCACCTAGTGGTCCAAATAATTACTATTTATAGTGATTTTATAACTTACATCTTGGGGGTTTTCTGAGGTCTCTGCTTCATTTAGCCATCTCTGCAGCAGGGGCTTCAGCTTGCACATGTTCTTGAAACTGAGCTGAAGAGCTTCGAAACGGCAGATGGTCGTCTGACTGAACATTTTCCCTGCACAGATATGAGGGTAGGTGTTTGTTTTTATGTTGTCCGAGTTCCCTGTGGTGAAACCAAACAGCATTGAGCTTAAACTTACCATACAGGTTACCCAGCGCGAGGCCCACATCTGCCTGTGTGAAGCCCAGCGTTATGCGCTTGTGTTTCAGCTCTTTGGCAAACTGCTCTAGTTCTTCTGTGGTCAGGTTCTCCTTTAAAACAAAGAGCCATTACCACAGGGTCAAGAAAAGAAAAACAAGCACAGCTACTTGAACATAGTGGCTTCAGGTATTCAGTTTATGTTAATCAGTCATAAATACTGGAGTAAATCACTACAGGAGGTCCAAGTACCATTAGGGTGAAACCTATTCTGGCTGTGAGAGGCAGCCAGTGGTGCCTTCCCCACGACCTGAACCCATTACATTGACTTGGCTGGTGCGTTTATCCAAAGCAACTTACAATTTGGTTAAACATTTCAGGACAGTGTGAGAACCAAAATCTGAACCCAATACAGAGTCAGAACTGTTCCTGCTACAAGTGCATGATCACACAAACACACCAAGGCATCAGTATAAACTATGAAAACAGTGAGCATAAAAAACAGCATAAAATGTAAGAAAAAAAAAGCACACAAACAAGTCAGCTTTCTATGACTAATGTTGAAGCTACGAATAACTAAAGACGACTGAGCAGCAGTTCACGAAGATGTCCTACCTCTTCTTCAGAGTCACTGCAGCCCCCACTGGAGGAGCCGCTGCTCCTGCCGGCGCTGTGCACGAGCGCGGCGGAGGCAAGCTGGGCCGAGGGTCCGCTGTAGAAGGTGCTACTTGGTGGCGACGGGGAGAGTGAGTGGGACGAGGAGGACGGGGAGGATGAGGAGGGCACGGGAACAAGCGGTGGAGTCTGACCGGTGGTACAGGAGCCCGAAACGTGGGGCAGTCCGGGCCAGAACGACGGGGGCCACGGAGGGGTGTAATAGAGGCCCGAGGTCCCTGGGGTAGGGAATTGGGGCATCTGCTGCTGGTGAGGTTTGATCTCCACGTAGTCCTCCTCTCTCACCTCCTTCTCAGTCTTCACCTCTGCCATCCTGATTTGTTCTCGGGTCTCTGGGATTGGGGGGCTGAGGTTAACTGGCTGCACCCCCATCACCTGTCCTGCGTAATCATGGCCCGGAAAAGGGTACCATGGCTTGTTTTGGGTGAAGTCCCCCACCTGCACCTCGCCGGCCCTGAAGTCAGCCCCTACAGCCGCGAAGGGGAAGAAAGCCTGTCCCTGAGGAGGAGTGAGGCCGCTGAAAGATGAGGGCCTGCTGAACAGCAGGCTGGGCTCCTGGAGCTGCAGGACCTCTGGGCCCGGGCCTGGTGGGCACACAGATCGGACCAGCTCGCTACAGTCCGACCCGGGGCTTTCAGACACATCACACATCCTTTTCACTCGCCAAGGCCCGTACTCCGTCCTCCCAAAAAGATGAAAGACACAAAACGAACGTCTATTAGAGAGCTGTGGTCCTACACATGTCCATAATAAAGAAAACACTCAGAAAAGTTTAGTGCCGCCTAGAGCTGCTGGAGACCGAAGTCCTTCAAGAATGTGAGAAGGTGGAGTAAAATCGTCCTGAAATTGTCATTAACGTAGTTGTTGCTGCAACTCCGCTTTCAGGCCTCCAACTGCAGCTCGCTCAGGTTTTCCTAATCAGTCCATGCAGGAGGCTGGTGGTCTTAATGAGCTCGTCTCTCATTGGTCAGTCCCACACAATAGGCCACAGCTGATGTGCAATCTGGGAATGAACTTGATTTGGAGAGTTTAGGGATCGCCAACACCCCCCACCCCCCAAACACACACATACACACGTGCATAATTTTACTTAGGGATACTATAGGTTGAATGTGCTCCATTTCGTTTGTGTTTATAATGGTGCAAAAAAACAACAACTTTGTGGCCTGTTAATAATGCAGAATAAACCCCCCCACATTTGTTAAGACACAGTAAATCCCCTACATGTGATGTATTCACAAAGCAGAATAACCTGCCCGTAATTTTAAAGCAGCATAAACAGACCTGCATGTTTTTTATAGTAAAGTAAATCCCACATATGCTGCATTTATAATGCAGCCTAACCTCCTTACATGTGCTGTATTTATTTAAAAAAAATATATATATATACATATATCCTCTAAATGTGCTGTATTTTTAAAGCAGCATAAGCAGACCTGCATGTTTATTATAGTAATGTAAATCCCACATATGCTGCATTTATATTGCAGGCTAACCTCCCTAAATGTGTTGTATTTATACACGCAGAATGTAATATGTTAAATATAATGTATAATTAAACTTGCAATTAATGTAGTAGCTGTTGTCCTTGATGACTGCACATGTAATCCAGCCCCCCCCCATTTGCTGTGTTTACAATGCAAAATGAGCTGCTCGCAATAAACGTATTTGACATGCACGGCAACATGACTTTGTTTAAATAATTCACCGTTAATGAGCTCTCCTTCATATTGAAATCTAACATCCCACAGGAAAAGGATTGTTTTTGCCATGACACTGCTTACTCATAGAGCCACGCTGATTTTGTTCAACTGGCAGGACTCAACGGGTTAAACTGACAATTTTACTCATCATTTGTGTGTGTGTGTGTGTGTGTGTGTGTTTTTAAGTAAAATGATTTAGACTTATAACAGGAAAACTATGAATGTAAAAAAGCTGGGGGGAATACTTAAACTGAGGTGCTAGTGACACTTCAAATGACCTATGTTTCTTTTATGGAAAACAGTGAAATAGGGGTAAAAACAACAAATACAAGGTAAAATAAAAGGTGAAAAGTTTATCTTTGATACCTCGGCTCTTTCTTGACAGATTTTGGGGAATGAAGTGTGGCGTATCACACTGACAGACATGTTAACACACTTTAACTCCTGACACCGATGTGGCAGAGCTGAATGTTATTTCTATGGAGGGTCTTTATATAAAGGTCATTGAGGAGAAAAGAAGCTCAGAGTGAGATTTACTGTTGTTTTCAACTGACAAAATGTATCAGGTTCGATATTCAAGGCCATTAATGTCATGTTGAACAGAAAAGAAGCATTATTTTGGAAGATTTTTTGTTTGAGGTATTTAATGTCTTTTTTGTAGATTTGCTTAGGGTTCCAGATGCTTCTATGCAACAGTGCACCACCTACCCTCTCTCTGGGCAGAAACTGGGGCAGGAAGACTCTCCATAGGACAATTGGGGGGGGTTATTGTGCACCGCGGGCCAGGGGGCTCCCTGCTGCTTGTAGCTCCACAGTTGCGATGGCCGGCCATTAGCTCCCTTTCAGCAGACAACAATAAGCTGCTAGCCTTTGATTCTCCCTCCTCCACCCACACCCATCACCTGAAACCAACACCATCTAGTTTCAGCGGCTTCCAGAAAAGACTGTTTTCAGGATTTTCCAGTGCTGTTTATCCCACTCTACTATAGCAAAGTCTAGTACTTGTTTCATTTGCATAAAATATACCTGAGCAGAAGTTTTGGAACCATTACATCAAAAGCGACTTTAATGATATTGCTTTCAAATATATATATTTTAATATGGACTTGGTCACCCTTTACAACTAAAACATCTTATGCTCCTCATGGAAGGCTTTCCAACAGATTTTGGAGTTTCTGCGTGACTTTTTGTCCATTCGTTCTTGAGGAATCCGATTTTGATTTCATTTGTCTCATACACCTCCATACATGGTACGACATGCAGATAATTTTTTTTTTTGTAATGCCTGACCATAAAAACAGTATGACAGTAATAGGTAAATTGAAAGTGCATCACCAACAAGACTGATTGTGTTGACACATTAATAGCAGGATATTGATGTTGGATGAGAACTGGCTCACAATTTTCAAAAGTTTAGGATGGGGCTGAGGTCAGTGCTCTGCTCTTGCCACTGGGTCCACAAATTTGGAGACGTGGTGTTTTCCAAAATGTCCTGGTCCACCTAAGTATTAAGATTGCCCTTCACCAGCAGAGAGTGGTCTAGCCCACACCCTGAAAAACAGAGGTGTCCCAATATATTTGTCCATACAGTGTATATTGCTATATTGCAACACCCATATATGACCTTTTGGCCTTGGATATTTTTTAGTGCGACTGGATTTGCTTAATTCGCAAAAACTTACATCTCTCAAAGACTACAATAGATTTGATACCTAATCCTTTTAATTCTCTACCACCCAGCAAGATCATTCCATGCACCACCACTACTGGTTTGCCCAGAAGTGAAACAATCTACCCCCTGCCTTCAAACACACTTCAGCAGGCCATGAGCCACAGGCCACAAGTCATGTTCCCAACTATCCTGTTCAGAAAAGCTGGGTAAGGGGCACCCAGGAGGCCTCCAGGGCCAGTCAATGGTTTAAAAGACATCAAACCACTGCTCCAAGCATTGTACTGAGCCATGGACTTGAAAGGTGATTGTCATGCAAAGTGAAGACAGCGGAGGAGAAAGTGGAGCGCAGAGAGCTTCAGAAGGCCATCAGCGAGGGCAGAGAGAGCTCTTGGAGCTCCAGCAAAGGGGCAACTCTGTGAGGATTAAACTTCCAAAAGCAGCCAGATGGCTTTTTCAGATTGTGTTTTTTAATTGCTGTGTAAAAGATACGGATTTCACTCTGTATAGAGATTTTTAATTGACAGAAGTCAACTTCTGGATATGGAAAAATGACATCATTAAAAGTTCCTTTTTCTGGTACGACTTTAAGGGAAGATAAATGCTTGTGTTGAGGCTTTTCATTTTTGTCACATTTAACATAATTAATGTATTGCAAAAGCAGTTCTACAGTGAAGCTGGTTTCAAACAGTAGGGCTGCAGTTAAAATGACCTTATACTAAAGTTAGAAAGACCACAAGACTACAATTCACGTTGATGGTAAGTAGCCCATGTGGCATACTGGGAAAAAGTAATATATTTACATTAGAATTAGATGAATTACCCTCTTACAGAAATACTTTGCAGGTCATATGGGTAATCACACACTTACCTGTACCAAAACAAACTGTGGCCATCAAACCTAAATAACTTGTAAAATGTAATTCTGAATCATCAATTAAACTTTCTCTGATCAGTGAGGGATTTGTCAAATATATCTACACACACACACACACACACACACACACACACGATCACCAGGAGGAAACAAGACTCTTTTCTGGTTGACGATGTTTGTTGACTATACAATGATGATGGAGTTGTTTAAAAGATGTGATTTTATTTCTTAATCAGCTCCTAAATTTAAAGGTAGACAGATTCACAGATCTGCCTAATCTCTCCCAGATTGTACACTGAAGGCCATAATCTCTCCAATCTGGTTCTCCCGATACGACCAGTCGGATAGCCTTTTGATAGCTTTGACACCCTGCTGACGATCACCGTCCCTCTAGCCCCACATATCTTGATCAGATGGCCTATGGCTGCCTTCCTCACCATCCACGTTTACAATGGCCTTTAACGGCCCCCCTGATGATGTGCTGCCTCTGAGCCACACCTTAAGAGGCCCTTAAGTGGCCCATCATAGTTCTGCAGTGGGGGAAGATCTACTGTTTTAGAGAAAAAGGTCATGAAACTCTGAGGTACTTGACAACAAATATCTACTGTGCAGTTTGACCACATTTTATAAGGCAAACTTAAGAGTAGATGAAATTAAAAGAGTCTTTCTTACATTTAGAAATATTTCAGACGCCTAGAGTCACCTTCAGAAACCTAGGGGCCCCCAATCTCAACCTGTAAGACACTCATATGTAAACACAAAGGATTGCCAATCTTACCAAACATTTTTTGAGAATTGCTGTTTTTCTAGCAAGGTGTAATTTTGTAATATTTCCTTTAATAGGAAATATTCTCTCTGAAAAATTGTAGCAGTGTTCGCATCATAGTTTTATCAGCTGTGGCATCATTAGACAATATGTAAAATAGACTATTCTCACAAGACATTGTCCAAGGTAAATGACAAGCCTCTTTCACAAGAAAATGACTTTATTTACGCTAAAGTGGCTCAAGTATTTAATACCTCAATAAGATTTACATACAATAACATTTCTGATCATTATTCATTCTGAATAACAGCCTACATGTCTAAATAAAACTGGGTAACAACAATGAAAATAACCTGAAAGGAATAGCTGAAAGAAACATACAAAAGTGCAATTATAAATGGGAAATCAGCATGGAATAAGAAAATCTAAATCAGAGATGAAACCATTAAATTATTTCTATTCTAATTGTGATGAAGTTGTATTTGTTGGGTGCTCTGTAATTTTACACACACATTCTGCACCTTAACCACAATCACATTTGAATAAGAGCTTTGGGAGGTAGCTTTAATGCAAAATGGAGAAAAACACACAATGAAATAAGGGTGCAATCTAAATGGAAGACAGATTCTTTAACATACAAAGAGTAGACAGACATAATAACATATTCTGAGGAGGTGTGTTTTAAAAAGCAACAGTGATCACTAAAGTGGGGAAAGAGTCTCACTGAGTTTTATTCTTCATTTAGAGTCCTGTACAACTAAAGAAAAGTTCACTTTCAATTTCTGCTTTTATTTCTTCATCTTCTATTAGTTCAAGGAAATCTCCTCGGTTCCATTTGTTGTAAAGGGTTAGCCTGATAAAGGTCGTCAAGTTTTTCTATATTGCCTTTGAAAAAACCATGTGTGTGTGTGTGTGTGTGTGTGTATACACATCCAGGTCACTTGTGATACTTTTCACTGCGTACAGTCGAGTCATCAAACAATGGATTCTTTACTTCCATTTCTCCTGTCTAGAGAGAACAGTGAAACATTTAATCAATGTATTGAAAGAATAGAACACAGTATAATTACATAGAACTACATTCTTTAACAGACAAACACTTATGAACCTGTGCCATTAACACATTTTTACCAATAATGTTCAGTCACTCACACATGCAGCCCTTAAACAGCATTTTACTGGGCGTGTGTTCATGTCCTGAAAATCCCAGTAGTGGTCTGGCCATGGATTTTGTAAACGTTTATAGAGAAAAGCAGTAAAAAATCTAGGTCTTATACATTAATGGCTGTAAAAAAAATGTAAAGAAAAAAAAAATGATATGGCGTGTTTTCGGACATAATTCAGAAATGAAGGAGCTGTTGGTCTTTCATGCAGAGGACAACAGCTCCTTCATTTCTGAAGCATGTCCGAAAATACGCCATATATTTTTTTTCTTTAAATTTTTTTACAGCCATTAATTTATAAAATTTAGATTTTTTACTGCTTTTCTCTAGAATCGTTTACAAAATCCATGGCCAGACCACTAAAAGCTGCCATTCAGCTTTGTTGGAAATTACTGTATCTTCCACGAATGAAGCTATGTCTGTTGTGGATAATGCTTTCTGCCAAATTCCACTTTACTGTTCATGCAAGGGCCCTCTCTGTAATTTTCTGGGTATTGTGCTAGGTCTCGTGCAGGTAAATCACTATACCAGCTTTTATGGGATTTTGTTTTAGCACTTGACCCCTTTCCCTGTTTTATTGTCATTGCAATCTCTGTTGAAATTACATGTCTGAAAGGAGCGATCAAGCAGAAAACATAAAGGGGAAGAAATAAAAAGTAAAACTACAGGAGGCACTACTGACCGGGGCAAGTCCAGGGCACTCATACACCTTGAAGTCTCCTTCTTCAGTCTCCTCATCTGATGTGGCTCCAGTCTCAGTCACTTTAGGTTCAGATTTGTTTCTGTGAATGAACAAAGAAAAATGGAATGAATTTTTGTCATGGCTAAAATATATATATTTTTAAATGTAACAAAATGTATATTAAAAAATGTAACAAAAGATCTGAAATTTAAATATGTGAAAGCCATAGTGTTTAGCTTTGAAGAACAAATAAAATGATCAGAAAAGTGGTAAAAAGTCAGTAGGTTAGAGTAAGGACCAATGAAGATTGTAGTGTTTATACTTCTCCATAGAGAGCATCTGCTGTTTCTGATGTTGGTAGTGATACATCTGGGCACTGTGAGCCAGCTTCTTGTCCCCTTTCTGAGAAAGAGAGAGTCTTAAAACCTCATACCTAAATACGAAAATTGCTGTAATTTGTGTAATTTCATAGTTTGACCTGCGTACATTCATTCCAGTGTAGGTTTTGCTTACAGAGACGTTGTTAGCAGACCCCGTCCGAGACACTTGAAATGCAGGGTAGTCCACTTTCTGTGCTAAGCGTGCTTCATTCTGCAACCTGTAAAGGTTAATACAGATATTAATACTATAAATGCAACATTCTAACATTCAGGTTTATGCACAAAAGTCCTTAGCAAGCTGTTTACAACCATATATCAGGGTAATATGCATGTTTTTTTTTTCAATATTACAATAAACACCCTATTACAGTGAAACTAACAAGAAAAAAACTGACATCCTAAGAACAGTGCAGATGGAGAAAGGTTTGGTTTCAGATTTCCATTCAACATCTTCAGACCTTTTATTGAATCGTTAAATTCCACGAGCAGAATACCTGATTTAATTAACAAATGCACAGGTGGAGAGAATCCATGAATTAGATGAACTACAATTCATTTTCAAAAACACACTGACACAATCACCACTTATCATTATATATTGTTTTATTCTGGTTTTTTTTTTGCAAATACTAAATTACTGCCCAGATGAACAGATATTTTAAAATGCCCTTTCTTCAAGCCTTACATGTCTATGCCTGTTCATAGAGTACTTCTCAAAAGAGTGTTATGTGGGCCCAACCTTCAATTTCTCACCCTCACTTCCTAAAGAAACATCTTAGTATCAAAGCAGTTACTGATAATTATCAGTACCAGAAGAATACAATGAAAAACCCAAAGCAAAGGTTTAAACTGCACAGTATCTCTAATAAAACAGGGGGAAAAAGTGACCAAATGCATGCAATAAACTTTTTAATGCTAAACAGAGTAGCACAGAAGGTTAATCTGTTCAATATCCTACCTGACCCAGCACACAGCAGCCAGGATAAGAGCCGCTGTCCCGATGATGATGCACGCAGACATCAGAACTGCTCAGAATTTCACGACATACAAAGACAGATGGAGAGAAGGGGGGGTGTCAAACACAGGGCAGAAATCTAGTGACTCACTGCTTCTTTCATTTTGCGGTTTGGTAAGCCAGTTCACAGATGAGGCTTGGTGTATGTGCACTGAACAAAAGTGGAGAAGAGAGTGGAGGGAAAATAACTGGAGAAATGAGCGTGCATCAAGTAAGGCTTTTTAGGGACATTTAAAATCCTGCCAGCATCTCCATGTTCACATCAGGCACTGCTGGAGCTCTGAGACACATGTCCTCTACATGTCCTGGTGTTTGCCTGACCTTGATAATGGAACCTCTGTGTTTAGAGCACTAAATGTGTGTCAGCCACATCACAGCAGGTAATAAGTGCAGGGCCTGAAATTGGGATTCTAGGGGCCAAGAGGACAAGATAGTTTAGTAAGGTCAAGAATGAAACCATAGGCTACATATTCTTTGGTCATGTAAAATCATGCTTGCTAAACAGATTAGGGCCAAACAAGTTCTTTACACTGTATTTCAAGTGCAAATAAGATGCATTATGCCTATTACGGGCTGGTGTGTGAGCCAGAACGAAGAGTATATGTTCCATGTACATAGAAAACACAAAACCACACCTGTTGTATGTGCATTTAGTGGAAAGTTGGCTATTCCATTCATCATCTTTTCAGTCCTTCTAATATAATAAGAACACACCAACTGTCTAAATATAATGAATATGGTGTGCTAAGTCTGGTATATACAGATGAAGCTGTTTTATATGTTAAAACTACTTTACACATGTATACTGTTCCCTCTTTTGGAATTAGAGATTAATCCTGAGGCTCGTGGATACATACCGACAAGCAGGCTGTCCCTGGGAAAGGGGATAGCGATGGGCTTTCCTCGCCCAGGGGAATCTGTGTTAGGCGTTGGGGATTTGGACGTGTGCTTAGATGCAGTG
>JBBKCR010105398.1:0-11996 GCA_037577295.1 Ladigesia roloffi | reverse complement strand
TGTGAGTGGTGGGTTTTGCTGTAGCGGACTGAGACACACTGTTCAACCCAGGCTGAATGTTCCTCTCCTCGGACTGGAAGTGGAGGGAAGGCCAGGAAGGAGAGACTGCAAGACATATGGAAAAATAACAAATCTAGGAAACAATACTGATCTGATTTGAAGGGGCATGGCAATAGTACAACATAAGTAGATGCTAAGTATGCAATATAGGTAATTACCAAAAAAAGTAAAATAATTCTTCCATTATTGTACATAGAAAAAAACGTGCTCAAATATTTGTGGGTTTGACAGCTTGTTCTATGTTGATAAATCAGTTATTAAACACTCTGGCTACCTACACATCATATCAGAGTTAGTTTCAAAAGAAATGAGATTGATAAGCAGCTAAACACCGAACAAAACTGCGGTTTATGGGTGTTAGTCATGTTACCAAGAAACCTCAAAAAAACTGTTGCGACAATAAAAAAACGAACCAGGGAACAATTCTGTATTTATAAATAGCTTAGTGACCGCAGGCTACTTAAGCAAGACAAACCCAAAATATAACCACATTTCACACATCTGTATGCTGTCAGAAAGATGCAGTTCAAACCTGGCTTTTTGACATCTGACACCTGTTGCTTGGCAATGAAAGAAGACAGGTTGTCAATTTCTTCATCGAGATCGGGAAGAGAAGTTTTTTTACCTGAGGACAAATGAAAGAGTATTCAGAGGCACTCACCCTCACTCTGCACAAAAAGCATTATTTCTAAGGACTGAGAGTGTATGTGTGTGAGTAATCCAACAAATAATGAGAAAAAGAATGTATTAATGTTATAATGCTTTAAAGGTTGAATGAGTAAGAGGTAAAAGGAGTGGGAGTGCGTGGAAGTGTGTGTCGCTGTGTCCCGGGGGAGTGAGAGTGTGCCGCTGTGTTGTTTGCTCGAGACACCATGAAAGAGAAACAAAAGCACTGCATCATTTAATGGTACTGTTGGCCAGACAGTAAGCTGCATTCCAAGACTATGGATGATCCCCTCCTAGCAACAAGCAGGAGAGAGTGTGTGTGGTCAAAGCAGAAGGACACTACAGGGGGGCCAAAGTCTTCCGACCAACACCCCACCCTACTCTACTGCAGCACATTTAAACTTTCAGGGATGTTACAATACACAAATGTGCAGGTAATTGTGCATGCATATTTATATATGCATATCATCGCTGTCTGGTGGAAATACCTTAACTCCACTTTCGGTCTCTTTTTTTACATAAATTGATGCACAGTTTTCATTTATTTAGAAGAAACATTGTATATATTTATACACAAACACACACACACCTACATATGTGTGTATATATATATATATATATCTCAAAAGTATCACTTTGCACTGACAAATATGAACTATATGCATGTATACATAAGCAAAATGGACGGGGAACAAAAGAAATGATGAATCAAATTTGTTGCAACCCGATGTAGTAAAATTTCAAAAGACAAAACTAGGAAACAGCACGTGATACAGTTTTGGGTCATTCCTTTTGGTAAACCACCTTCCGTTCCCCAACGTGAAGAAGGTATCTCTGTTGCAATCAGTTTCAAATCCTCCATATATGGAAGTATATCAAATGACAAAAAAATAAATAATGTATGAATACTCCTAAACAAGGAAATCAGTAACACTTCTTGTAACACGGTCTGATTCCTTGAATCACATTAATGCCATCAGTGTGGTTCTCTTCCCTGGGAGCAATGTGCTACTGAGCCCAGCACCTTTTAAGAAAAAAAAGATTCACACCTAAATTTTCAGTGAGTTGCTGTTTAAACTGGAGATCAGGGGGACACTTCTGACAATGAATATGCATATAGGTTATGTGTCATAATATATTTTTAGATAAAGGGAGATAAATATATAACGTGTATAGACTTTGTTAATCAGAAATGGAAAACTGGTAAACATGCTGCTCTACCAGTTTACATACACACAATATTACATATACTCATAATAATAAGTATTAGCACAATTAATGTTTAATATTTACTTATTTATTCATTGTTTTTATTATCTTGCACACAAAGTACCATAGGGGTTTGGAGTGGACTGAGTGAAAGTAGCTTGTCTCTTTTGTTTAAAAACTGCCTTTGGGAGATAGAATCTGGTAGAAAGGTTCTTGAGGAGGAGGGGAAAGCTGGGTGCTGTTAGTTCTGTCTCTTCTTCAGAAAACAGCATCTGTATCCTAAAAAGTGCATGAAATGATGCCACAGCACTTTCACTGTGCTGCTTTGTTACTCTGTGACCCCCCTCTGTCCAGCTTGTATAGTGTACTCCACAGCAGGTGTCAAAGGAGGTGGGCCTTGCCATCTGTGCTACAGGGAAGTAAAATGAAGTTTTGCTTTCAAAAAACAGGTGTTGCTTATAAGAGAAGTGTGCAGTGTAATTTGACACACTAACCAGAGTGCTGCAGTAGCTATTATTATCAGTGTACCATCAAGTCACTAATAATGATAACAATAATGCTGTTTTCCAGGTTTGGTGATACTGAAGACATAAACGCCATGGATATCTTCTGCTAGGCACATCAAAACGTCACTCAAAAATGTATGATAACAAAATATATGAACTTACATCTCTGGAAATGCCTTGGTTCTAAAATTTTACAATATTATCCAATTAAAACTCCAATTTAAATGAGCTTACGTAATTAAATGAAATCTTGCATTGACAGGCATATTATATGTTACTTAAAAGTAAAAACATTGTCATGCCATACACACGACAGAGTGAGAATAGGTAATTGTGCAAACACAAACTGGATTAATACTTTTGCCAACATTTGTTTGGAAATTATTTTATATATCTTTACTTAAGTTCTAAATTGGGTACTGTAAACATTATAGGCTATCTTGGACTACTGCCAATAACATGTTTGACACAGCAGAAACAGCAGATATTTTAAGTTATTTAAAAAAAAATAGATTCATATAACGAATGCACTGTAAGCAGGTGAGCAGACGATAAAGTTCTGAAAATGTTATTCTGTTAAACAGTTTTCCAACACCCTCTACTGGTCACGGTGAGCACAAAGACTGTAGTGAGGCTCTTCCGGCTCTTTGTCAGTGGGAAAAGAGACATCTGTTTAGTTAATCTTAGGCAAACCACAATATCTGCAGATAATGACTTTAGATAAGAAACAGTGTACTCTAAATTCAAGCCTGCTTATGTCAGAACACTTCTGACAAACCACTTGTTTCTTGTGTTTAGCCTAAAGCCTGTGGCAAATTCTGCCAGTACCATTAGGGTCCACATTTGTAAAGACAAGAGACCAGGCCTTGGATCATTAACCACTTTTTTGCAGGATTATACTGTGAAATAACATTAAAGCTCCATTGGTATGTCAGAAGCTTGAGCTCTAACCAGTAATTAGAGCAGACCAGGCCACACACACTTAACCTGGATGGACATTTAAGTCTTGGGAGGAGGGACAATAAAAAAGAGAGACAGAAAGGTTATCACATGCTGTTACCTTTTACCATAATTCATGTATGGTGCAAAAATAGAAACACAGAGCAATACTGAGCAGAATATGTCCTGGATCAACCAGTTTTCATTCCCTCTGACAAACATCATTGTGAAAACTGGAATGTTTACCTAGGAAACCTTGCTGATTATTGGCAAGCTCTTGGTTCAGCACACAAAATGTCTCATGATTTCACACACACTTCAGCTTGTGCTGGCAGTCAGACCTGCATAGATTAAACAGGTGGTGTGTTACAAAACCTGGGAGAAACTCTAGGTGATCCTAGAGTCTGTTGGGGCCCGGAGCAAAAATTCACCTAACCAGTTTTTGACCGTAGTTTACAGAGTCAGCTCTCGTTCGCCACCTAGTGGTGTGGGGGCCCCAAGCAGCTGCCTGCCCTGCCTGCTGGCAAGATTTGCCTCTGAGCATACTAAATAAATGTCTACTCTGTAGGTGTACATAGGGTAATGGAGGACACTAAAGATTACATATGCATAAATCCTACATCAAGAGAGTTTTTTTGGACCTCTCCATAGGCATGGCTTTCATGTATTTTATTCCTTTTTCTAAATTAACAGCAAAACCAGCCTTGAAGGTCACTTTTTATCTAGGAACTGACTTTATTCCAACAGTTATATTGTTTTATTTTTGTGCACTGGAACAGCTCACACAGATTAAATCACATTTAATTTGGCTAAAATCAATCAATCATTCTCTAAACATATACGTTTCACTTCGTAATACAATATCTGGCAGGTCTACCACAATACATTTATTAAGTAGCTTACATTACACAAAATGATTATACGGAGTACTCATATTTAATTTTGCAGTATAATATAAAATACTCCTCAAAAGGAATGAAATAGAGATGCATAATAGGATACCATTATGTAATGTAAAAATTTGTAAGCCTTTACATTTCGATAAACATTTTAATACAATGAATAGAGGCAAGATTAAATTAAAGAGGTCAGAGGAGAAAAGGCCACTAAAGTGCATTCATTCAAACACACAGACACCCACACACACACAAACACATTCACACATGTGCTACGGCCACATGTGCTTGGGCCGATTTCAGGGGATGCAGAACGAGTGAGTGATGGATTTGAGGATTAAACACTTCTGGATCATAGAGAAGAGGATGAGGATGAGAGAGAAAGGGAAAGAGAGAGAGCTACAAAAACATTTTGGGATGATATATATGCTTAGTGCAAAATTTTATTTAATGTTTAATGTTTGATCAAGTTTGATCATCTAAAATATGCAATTATATTAATACTTGTCAGTAGTTTACAAGTCTCTAGTAAGAATAAGTCTAAAATTACACTGTGGGAACCTGCTTGATGAGCTCTGGCAGTGGGTGATTTTTCTGACATTGCTGCCAAGGTCTCTAATTGGCCTGTATTATTGCTTTTAATTTGAAACAGAAACTAGCCAAAAACTTCTGTAATTATACCTTCAGTGTTTACACATTCTGTATGCAAATAAGAAAGGGAGTAACTCTTTTGGGGGCATCAGTTGACTATTAATACCTTGTTGCCACCAACTGGATTATTGCAGGAACTGCAGAGTTTTTAGTGATTTTGGCAGCTACTATTTTTGGTGGATTAAATGCAATATGAACAATCCATGTCAGATTATTTTAAAAGAGCTGTGGAAACACAGAACAGTGATCGAGCAGCTGAGATTAGTATGTACAAGTAAGACAGCTCTAACATAGGTTGGCTGATCACTCAATTCACCGCTAAAAGCATGAAAACCTTTATGAAAAAGCAACAAATACGGACTGCATATATCATCCCAACAGAGAGGACAGCAGCAGCTTTTTGCAGCTTCTTCTCTTCTGTTTGTTTATGAGCCTTTGTACAGCCCATACATTTACCTGAAAAGCCAGAACATTTACACAAGCAAGGTCATTTTCTCTGAAAACAATGTTTTCTCTTTTATACACCCACTAGAAATATATTTCAGGCACGGAAGAATGCTGGTTGTATGTCCACTTGTGCTCACGGAGATGGATAACAAGTATCAGATAGTTTCAAATATTCCAGACAAAAATTAAAAACAACAATGACAGCTGGTTATATGCCAAGTCAGTGTACCACCAAGTGATGGAAAATGTGTAATTCTATGTGCACTTATAATTTATTTCTGAAAGTTTCTTACCATGATTATAATGTTTCTTTGGGACTACACAGTGTCCTTCTTTGTCCTCTTCCAGTGAGGCAAGGCAGGGTCCACAGTGGGAAGAACCAGGTTTGCAGAAATGCCGGTGCACTCTGGCACATTCTATGTGGTCAGGGCAGTTATCCACTGCAACAACAAAAAAGACATAGTTACAGAAATATAATGCTCTATATAATGCTCTCCAGTTCATGTTTCTGAACAATGGGTAGTATTAAAAAACACAATTACTGTATTAAATATTAAATGTGGTGCCTCTTAAGCACAACAGAAGAAAAAACAACATGCAAAATGAAACACAATGAAAACTTTTCTAAACAACATAATATATAATAATATTCAATAATAATCTTCAACATGATCTAATAATAAGAATATGCAGTATAGACATGATGTCTATAAGTATTATTTGTACATATATATATAATACAAACGTATGTAAGAGCTGGGCGCATTAATAATTTTGTCACGCGTTAACATAGGTTTTTAAAACATTACATATGAAAAAAAGTGATGGGATGTCTGAGCTACATGAAAACCAGCCTCTAAATCCTTTTTTCCATATTATAAAGTACTTTAAAAATAAAGGTGTGTGTTTATTTATATAACTTTATCCATTGTTCTGGATGTATACAAAAAAGCAGGCTGTGTTGTGTTTCACATGTCATGTATATCTTGTTTTTTCTAAGAACCTGCACAAACAAACAAACAAACAAACAAACAAACAAACAAATAAATAAATGTGTGCAATACACTACTTCGGAATATTTTTTTTTATTTTGCATATAGATAAATAGAAAAAAAACATTTTCATTGTTACCCATGTATACACATATATGTATACACGAAAAATACAACATGATACAATATGATAAAAAGGAAAATACAAAGAATTAAAGAACGTATACCAGAAATGTACATAAAGTGCATTTGAAGAACTGTGGTTTGAATGAGTGTGACAGATCATTTGATTAGGAGGGTGAAGTTGATGGAAAAGGAACTGGTCCAGTGCATTCACATGTTCAGACATTCATGTGTCTGTTTCCTTAAATATGTAGTAAAAAACTACATCGTTTTACAAGTTATTTTAAAGAAATTAGAACAATTTAGTGTGTGAATACTTTGAAAGACCGAAACCTATTTCTACTATTCATATGAGACATAAAATTTTCCATGAATGATAGCCTAGCTGGAAGCATATGTAAACATTATTTTTAAACAAATGAATTAATTACATGGACTCTTAGTAACATGGACATTACTATCGCACCAGAAACATAACACCAATTTAGCATGTGCACTCAGCAAAACTCCAGGGCACAAGAGTGTATCTACTGCTATTCCAAGGCCACATACTGACTGGTAGAAAGTATGATTGTTACTTCTGTTAATCTACAAACATGAAATGTGTACAAAGCAAAAGACAAACCTTTTTATATAATAGAAGATCACTAAAATTAAATTAGTCCTATTCTGTTGTAAATACATTAATTTCAGATATTTAATGCTAACTTGCACAGTCTGAATGTGTTATATTACTAATGCCCTTAACTCTGAAGCATTTCCTGTACTGTCAAGGTTAAACAAATGAATTGCATAAGAAGGCCTTGCCTTTCAGAAATGACTTGTCAAGCGTGGCAGTACCAACTTTTTGATATCAGCAGAAAAACAACAATTGTGTGAATGGCAGCTTTAAATTCAAACTAAAAACAACAATTTAAATTTGATAATAGTTTACAGCTGGGTGAAAAGAACAGAGAAACTGAATTAGGACATTGAGGTCATGTGATATATTGTAGAGCCGTATATGTGTTGTGTTGATGCCAATTTATTGAGTAGATCAAATGTATCATCTCCTCTCTTTAATGCCTTTGTTTTAGCATCAAACATGCGGTTACAGTGGCTCCGGTGCCGGGCAGCACTGTTCTGTTTTGATCTTTTAGATGACTGCATGTCTAGCAATCAGAAAGAACAGAGAGGTCATTTTAATCAAAGCCAATCATGGTGCACATTACATGTTCAGATGTTGCTGCTGTGTCTCCGAGTAATATTTAAAGATGATTTATGATGACAAGTGTGGGCTGTGTGAAGCAAACTCAGTAAACAGGCACTGTTACAAAGCTTTGTATCTGCCAGATACTGAAAATGTAAAAAATCACAGTATTTTTAGGCCAAAATCTACATTTTGTGTATAATATTGTCATTAGAAAAAAACTCTCACTTTATATGTCATTTTTTACTGGCTACCTGATACTGGGCAGCTGCCGATAATTTTTAATTAGATATTACTGTGACGAGTGGAAAAACAAGCTTAAAACCAATTTAATAGCTGCACAAAAATGAAATATCATTTGGGTAAACCACTGATAACACATGCTCTGGAAATTGCCTGGTGAAGTTTTAACACATAAAAATGCCACAAAGAAACATATATCTCTGAATTTGCACCTCATCTTGGAAACAGACCGTGCTCACATATTTCAGATTATTCACTCTGCACCAAAGGGAACACAATTATATAACAGAGATAAATGAATAAAAAATAAGTAGTGAGAAATTATTATTTGAACCATTAGGTGTTGGCTCAGTAATTATTAACAGAGTGTGATGGAATCCAACAGCAGCCGCAACATTACAGGACACTGGAGCAAGACTATGCCAAATTAGCCACCTTCTCTTTCTGCTTACTGGTATGTAAACTGGAGTTGTCTGGTACAGTGTTGATAGAAATCATAGGCTAGGAAATTGAGGGCAGGAAGGGCTCTCTGTCCCATTGTGAGAGTTTCCTGTCTTTTCTTCCCTACAGGAAGTCAATCAGCCCCTTTAAACAAAGTGAAAGCTCTCATCTGAGCTTCTTACTCTGGGACTGCGACAACAGCGCTTCCACGACTATTCTTAATATTAACTGAAAAATCAACCATTATTTTGGAGAGGCGCAGAAGTGTTGATTCATGAAGTAATAATAGAGTGATTTAAGAGTTTAGTAGGCTGTTTTCACACAGAGATTGTTTGCTTAATTCTTTTTCGTTACAATGCATCTTTCATCTGATTTAGTTGGTTTTACAACATCAAAGAACTCCAAATTACGTATATGTTCGCCGAAATGTCAGAAAAGCAAAACAACAACAACAATAACAAAAGAAACAAAAATGAAAATAACATTTATTACTTTCACCAACCCATCACATATATGTAAGGTCTTTTTCTATTAGACTAGTAATTTAGTTGTTTATATGTACCTAGTGTGCAGAAACTTATTTGAATATTGAATGCTGATTTAAATATAACTCAACAGGCTGAAGAACAGATGTGGACTTGAGCACTGATGTACGTCACTCTGGATAAAAGCGTCAGCTAAATGCTGTAAATGCAAATGTAATTAATTTCATGATCAAGCAACCAGATAGCAGAGAATTTACTTTTACTTCATATTCATTCCTTCATATACATTAAAGTTGTACCTAAACATATAAGCATATATATACTGTTGGTTAGTGTGTCAATAATTGTCAAAAAATAAAAATTTGAGTGCTATATAAATAAAAATGAGTGCTGGAAACATGTCTTGTGACTAGGCCTGTCACAATAACAAATTTTGCTGGATGATACATTGTTCCAGAAATTATTGCAATAAATGATAATATTGTTGTGTGCATTTTCAATTGATGTAATGATAATGGCATAATAATGCCAACTGCACCCTTTCAAATATCAATCAACTTTGACTTCTATAGAACATATAACACTGGGACTGGAAGACATTGTAAGACAGTCAACACGTTTTGACTGAGAGGCTTAAGGCAGGATCTCTCCGGAGTAGCAATATAATACTGATAATCAGAAGTATAAGAACATTCAGTAAGTATTTATGTAAATGTAAAATAACCCTATAAAAGTATTTTTTTAGATTTAGATTGAGATTTGGTAAAGACCGACATGCCGGGAACAACACTCAGTGGGAGACCTGGATCACATTATAATATGAAAGCAAAACAGCCAAAAATAAAAACATAAAAACCAAAAGTGAAACAATCTAAAGGCTTATCAAAACACAAAGCATAAAATATTATTCTACAGATGATAAGAAACTAGGAGCCGTGTGGGTGCTGAGGGCTCCAGCCCTGCACCGCGACTTAACGGCCCGAGACCAGGATGAGATAAAAAAATAACGGCCAGCTTGTGGCCCACAGGACTTAGTTTTAGTTTTGCCCACCCCTGCTCTTGCTACTGTTTTACCACAAATGTTACATAACGGCTAGCACAGTGGTTCACCATGTTCATTACGTTTAAATCCAAAGTGCTCCTACACTGAAACTCTCGCGTTCGGCTTTGACAACAATTCCAACCGAAGTTCGCGTTTCCTCTCCGTGGCATGAGATCATGCGGCTAGCAAAGTAGGCTATCATCATTTCAAGCCTCATTACCCTAAGAAAATGAAAGGGGGTGGCAGAGACCAATGCACCACTGTGAAGTCCTTTGTCAAAAGAGATTTTCACAGAGAAAGACATGAGGAAAGCAAACAAACATAAAAATAAAAATTATCGCAGCTGGAAAATTATCGACCTCAGTTCAATTATTGTGCAATGAATTGATTTATTGTTTATCGTGACAGGCCTACTTATGACGAATGTTCTGACTGCTAGGCTTGATTTTATTACAGCCAATTAATACTTTATGTCATTCAAATCATTAACCTTACTTGATTTCTGCTTCTCGTTGAATGTGAAAGAAAATGAATGGGCCTTCAATTTTTACATATGAACTTGGTCAAAAATATGTTTTACAATCCATATGCCAAAAACACTGCTGCTTGTCTGTTATTCTATTGCTTGTCAACCATATATTTCAGCAAAAACACATCAAATCTAAGACATTTAACATGAGTGAAATGCTATAATGCAGAATTATGCTTCCGTTGCAGTGCTGACATAGTGCTAGGACAAGAGTAAAACTGATGACGTTGACCCTTATTTCTAACCAGTCACAAACAATTCCATGGATCAGACAAGAAGACCAACAGTTCATTTGTTTAGTGTGCATCCAAACACAAGTAAAGTGTTCACTCTTTCCAAAACGGACTAAATAATAATTTTGATTGAGCAACCCCAAACATGGAAAGTGTGTAAGCATCTTTATAAAAACAACAATCTTGTCCTTACACTCACTGGCACTTTAGCCTGATTCAAACTATATTTTGTTTAGCTAAAATAAAAGACAGTAGCCCCTCCATCACTGCACCATCGCTGAAAAAAATAAGGTGAAGTACCATATCCACAAAATGCACTGATGTTGTAGGTGCTGCTAATGAAATTGGTGAAGGTATAAGGTAGGTCACTCCATATAAAATTTATAAAACATTTTATTAACCAAGTAGTATAAAAACTTGAATATACATGAAATAAAATTACAGGACATGAAATGAAAACAAGACAGTTTCCATAATGACCTTCACAGTGACATATCTGTGGGAAAAGTAAGTATGAAACTCAACTGTTCCAGAATGTCATTTCACACATTCACTATTCATTAACTTGCTGGGGAAAGAGTCTGAAGAGCCAGATGGCTGAAAAAATGTAACAACAGAAATCTGGCTACAAGGGGTTTTAAGATCTTCACAGGTTTATACAGGAATATTAACATTACAATAAATCATATAATGTAATATGCTTTCTGTATGAACCTTTCGAACAAGGAAAGACTTCTAACAAGGATATCCTGAAAGTTAACACATACTAACAACACGGAAAAAACTACAAGGAAGTAAATTGAAAAAGGGTTGAATAACATCTAATCACGATATAAAGCACTGGGTTTATGTACAAATGGTGAAGCAAAGCATATTTCTCTCCCTCTATTTAAACAAAGGATCAATTTTGCAATTGGACCACTAAGTGCACTTCTTACTTTGTTCCTCCTCTCCTTTAATTTCCTCCAAACATTGTGGGAAAACTCAGACACACCCTAAACCTAGCCCTCCCGCTCTGGAGCCTTGAGAAGGCATTATGGTACTTAGTTCTTTGCTCAAGGGTAACGGAGTTGTGCCAATATCAGTCCTGATCACAGGGGCCACCAGCTGCTCCACCAACTCTCTCCTAACACTTCTACAAGGTTTTGTTTTTCTTTGTGATTTGTGGTCATACAGCACTGTAGGGCTGAAAGATATATCTTTATCGTATCTATATCTAGATATGAACTTTCAAGATATTACAATCGTTAAAAGCAACGATATCGCCAATGTAGATTTCCCCTCTCCGCGCTCGCCCCGCCCTGGGTCTGGGACAGATCCGGATTTATTGTTAAAGCAGAGCTGC